>JAQJVL010006492.1:0-28812 GCA_035578905.1 Stictocephala bisonia | reverse complement strand
CGCAAGTTTGAAACTCAAAGATCGCAAGATTGAAACTCAAAGATCGCAAGATTGAAAACTCAAAGATCGCAAGATTGAAACTCAAAGATCGCAAGATTGAAACTCAAAGATCGCAAGATTGAAACTCAAAGATAGCAAGATTGAAACTCAAAGATCGCAAGATTGAAACTCAAAGATCGCAAGATTGAAACTCAAAGATCGCAAGATTGAAACTCAAAGATCGCAAGATTGAAACTCAAAGATCGCAAGATTGAAACTCAAAGATCGCAAGATTGAAACTCAAAGATAGCAAGATTGAAACTCAAAGATCGCAAGATTGAAACTCAAAGATCGCAAGATTGAAACTCAAAGATCGCAAGATTGAAACTCAAAGATCGCAAGATTGAAACTCAAAGATAGCAAGATTGAAACTCAAAGATCGCAAGATTGAAACTCAAAGATCGCAAGATTGAAAACTCAAAGATCGCAAGATTGAAACTCAAAGATGCAAGATTGAAACTCAAAGATAGCAAGATTGAAACTCAAAGATCGCAAGATTGAAACTCAAAGATCGCAAGATTGAAACTCAAAGATCGCAAGATTGAAATTCAAAGATCACAAGAATGAAACTCAAAGATAGCAAGATTAAAACTCAAAGATCGCAAGATTGATACTCAAAGATCGCAAGATTAAAACTCAAAGATCGCAAGATTGAAACTCAAAGATGGCAAGATTGAAACTCAAAGATCACAAGTTTGAAACTCAAAGATCGCAAGATTGAAATTCAAAGATCGCAAGGTTGAAACTCAAAGATAGCAAGATTGAAACTCAAAGATTGCAAGATTGAAACTCAAAGATCGCAAGATTGAAATTCAAAGATCGCAAGATTGAAACTCCAAGATCGCCAAATTTAAACTCAAAGATGGCAAGATTGAAACTCGAAAATTAAAAGACTGAAACTCAAAAATCGCAAGATTGATACACAAAGTTCGCATGATTGAAATTAAAATATATCAAGATTAAAACTCAAAGATCGCAAGATTGAAACTCAACAATCGCAAGATTAAAATTCAAAGATCGCAAGATTGAAACTCAAAGATAGCAAGATTGAAACTCAAAGATCGCAAGATTGATACTCAAAGATCGCAAGATTAAAACTCAAAGATCGCAAGATTGAAACTCAAAGATGGCAAGATTGAAACTCAAAGATCTCAAGATTGAAATTCAAAGATCGCAAGGTTGAAACTCAAAGATAGCAAGATTGAAACTCAAAGATCGCAAGATTGAAACTCAAAGATCGCATGAATGAATTTCAAAGATTACAAGTTTGAAACTCAAAGATCGCAAGATTGTAACTCAAAGATCGCAAGATTGAAACTCAAAAATGGCAAGATTGAAACTCAAAGATTGCAAGATTGAAACTCAAAGATGGCAAGACTGAAACTCAAAGATCGCAATTTTGAAACTCAAAGATCGCAAGATTGAAACTCAAAGATCGCAATTTTGAAACTCAAAGATGGCAAAATTCAAACTCAAAGATCGCAAGATTGAAACTCAAAGACGCAAGATTGAAACTCAACAATCGCAAGATTGAAATTCAAAGATCACAAGATTGAAACTCAAAGATAGCAAGATTAAAACTCAAAGATCGCAAGATTGATACACAAAGATCGCAAGATCAAAATTCAAAGATCGCAAGATTGAAACTCAAAGATCGCAAGATTGAAACTCAAAGATCGCAAGATTGAAACTCAAAGGTAGCAAGATTGAAAGTCAAAGATTGCATGATTGAAACTCAAAGATCGCAAGATTGAAATTCAAAGGTCACAATATTGAAACTCAAAGATAGCAAGATTAAAACTCAAAAATCGCAAGATTGAAACTCAAAGATAGCAAGATTGAAACTCAAAGATCGCATGATTGAAACTCAAAGATCGCAAGATTGAAAGACAACAATCGCAAGATTGAAATTCAAAGATCACAAGATTGAAACTCAAAGATAGCAAGATTGAAACTCAAAGATCGCAAGATTGATACTCAAAGATCGCAAGATAAAAACTCAAAGATTGCAAGATTGAAACTCAAAGATGGCAAGATTGAAACTCAAAGATCACAAGTATGAAACTCAAAGATCGCAAGATTGAAACTCAAAGATCACAAGATTGAAACTCAAAGATCGCAAGATTGAAATTCAAAGATCACAAGAATGAAACTCAAAGATAGCAAGATTAAAACTCAAAGATCGCAAGATTGATACTCAAAGATCGCAAGATTAAAACTCAAAGATCGCAAGATTGAAACTCAAAGATGGCAAGATTGAAACTCAAAGATCACAAGTTTGAAACTCAAAGATCGCAAGATTGAAATTCAAAGATCGCAAGGTTGAAACTCAAAGATAGCAAGATTGAAACTCCAAGATCGCAAAATTGAAACTCAAAGATGGCAAGATTGAAACTCGAAAATCAAAAGACTGAAACTCAAAAATCGCAAGATTGATACACAAAGTTTGCATGATTGAAATTAAAATATCTCAAGATTAAAACTCAAAGATCGCAAGATTGAAACTCAAAGATCGCAAGATTGAAACTCAAAGATCGCAAGATTGAAACTCAAAGATAGCAAGATTGAAACTCAAAGATCGCATGATTGAAACTCAAAGATAGCAAGATTGAAACTCAAAGATCGCAAGATTAATACTCAAAGATCGCAAGATTAAAACTCAAAGATCGCAAGATTGAAATTCAAAGATCACAAGATTGAAACTCAAAAATAGCAAGATTGAAACTCAAAGATTGCAAGATTGAAACTCAAACATGGCAAGACTGAAACTCAAAGATCGCAATTTTGAAACTCAAAGATGGGAAAATTGAAACTCAAAGATAGCAAGATTGAAACTCAAAGATTGCATGATTGAAACTCAAATATCGCAAGATTAAAACTCAAAGATCGCAAGATTGAAATTCAAAGATCACAGGATTAAACTCAAAGATAGCAAGATTAAAACTCAAAGATTGCAAGATTGAAACTCAAAAATTGCAAGATTAAAACTCAAAGATTGCAAGATTGAAACTCAAAGATCGCAAGATTGAAACTCAAAGATCGCAAGTTTGAAACTCAAAGATCGCAAGATTGAAACTCAAAGATCGCAAGAATTAAACTCAAAGATCGCAAGATTCAAACTCATAGATTGCAAGATTTAAACTCAAAAATCGCAAGATTAAAACTCAAAGATGGCAAGATTGAAACTAAAAAATCGCAAGCCTGAAACTCAAAGATCGCAAGATTGATACACAAAGATCGCATAATTGAAACTTAAATATCTCAAGATTGAAACTCAAAGATCGCAAGATTGAAACTCAAAGATCGCAAGATTGAAACTCAAAGATCGCAATTTTGAAACTGAAAGATGGCAAAATTGAAACTCAAAGATCGCAAGATTGAAACTCAAAGATGGCAAGATTGAAACTCAAAGATCGCAAGATTGAAATTAAAGATCGCAAGACTGAAACTCAAAGATCGCAAGATTGATACACAAAGATCGCATGATTGAAACTCAAAGATCGCAAAATTGAAACTCAAAGATCGCAAGATTAAAACTCAAAGATCGCAAGATTGAAACTCAAAGATGGCAAGATTGAAAATCAAAGATCGCAAGATTGAAACTCAAAGATCTTAAGATTGAAACTCAAAGATCGCAAGATTGAAACTCAAAGATCGCAAGAATTAAACTCAAAGATCGCAAGATTGAAACTCAAAGATTGCAAGATTGAAACTCAAAGATCGCAAGATTGAAATTCAAAGATCGCAAGATTGAAACTCCAAGATCGCAAAATTGAAACTCAAAGATGGCAAGATTGAAACTCGAAAATCAAAAGACTGAAACTCAAAAATCGCAAGATTGATACACAAAGTTCGCATGATTGAAATTAAAATATCTCAAGTTTAAACCCAAAGATCGCAAGATTGAAACTCAACAATCGCAAGATTAAAATTCAAAGATCGCAAGATTGAAACTCAAAGATAGCAAGATTGAAACTCAAAGATCGCAAGATTGATACTCAAAGATCGCAAGATTAAAATTCAAAGATCGCAAGATTGAAACTCAAAGATGGCAAGATTGAAACTCAAAGATCGCAAGAATTAAACTCAAAGATCGCAAGATTGAAACTCAAAGATTGCAAGATTGAAACTCAAAGATCGCAAGATTGAAATTCAAAGATCGCAAGATTGAAACTCCAAGATCGCAAAATTGAAACTCAAAGATGGCAAAATTGAAACTCGAAAATCAAAAGACTGAAACTCAAAAATCGCAAGATTGATACACAAAGTTCGCATGATTGAAATTAAAATATCTCAAGTTTAAACCCAAAGATCGCAAGATTGAAACTCAACAATCGCAAGATTAAAACTCAAAGATAGCAAGATTGAAACTCAAAGATTGCAAGATTGAAACTCAAAGATGGCAAGACTGAAACTCAAAGATCGCAATTTTGAAACTCAAAGATCGCAAGATTGAAACTCAAAGATCGCATGATTGAAACTCAAAGATGGCAAAATTCAAACTCAAAGATCGCAAGATTGAAACTCAAAGACGCAAGATTGAAACTCAACAATCGCAAGATTGAAATTCAAAGATCACAAGATTGAAACTCAAAGATAGCAAGATTAAAACTCAAAGATCACAAGATTGATACACAAAGATCGCAAGATCAAAACTCAAAGATCGCAAGATTGAAACTCAAAGATCTCAAGATTGAAATTCAAAGATCGCAAGGTTGAAACTCAAAGATAGCAAGATTTAAACTCAAAGATCGCAAGATTGAAACTCAAAGATCGCATGAATGAAACTCAAAGATTACAAGTTTGAAACTCAAAGATCGCAAGATTGTAATTCAAAGATCGCAAGATTGAAACTCAAAAATGGCAAGATTGAAACTCAAAGATTGCAAGATTGAAACTCAAAGATGGCAAGACTGAAACTCAAAGATCGCAATTTTGAAACTCAAAGATCGCAAGATTGAAACTCAAAGATCGCAATTTTGAAACTCAAAGATGGCAAAATTCAAACTCAAAGATCGCAAGATTGAAACTCAAAGACGCAAGATTGAAACTCAACAATCGCAAGATTGAAATTCAAAGATCACAAGATTGAAACTCAAAGATAGCAAGATTGAAACTCAAAGATCGCATGATTGTAACTCAAAGATCGCAAGATTGAAATTCAAAGGTCACAAGATTGAAACTCAAAGATAGCAAGATTAAAACTCAAAGATCGCAAGATTGAAACTCAAAGATAGCAAAATTGAAACTCAAAGATCGCATGATTGAAACTCAAAGATCGCAAGATTGAAAGTCAAAAATCGCAAGATTGAAATTCAAAGATAACAAGATTGAAACTTAAAGATAGCAAGATTAAAACTCAAAGATCGCAAGATTGAAACTCAAAGATAGCAAGATTGAAACTCAAAGATCGCATGATTGAAACTCAAAGATCGCAAGATTAAAACTCAAAGATCGCAAGATTGAAATTCAAACATCACAGGATTAAACTCAAAGATAGCAAGATTAAAACTCAAAGATTGCAAGATTGAAACTCAAAGATCGCAAGATTAAAACTCAAAGATCACAAGATTGCAGCTCAAAGATGGCAAGATTGAAACTGTAAGATTGCAATTTTGAAACTCAAAGATGGCAAAATTGAAACTCAAAGATCGCAAGATTGAAACTCAAAGACCGAAAGACTGAAACTCAAAGATCGCAAGATTGATACACAAAGATCGCATGAATGAAACTCAAATATCTCAAGATTGAAACTCAAAGATCGCAAGATTGAAACTCAAAGATCGCAAAATTGAAACTCAAAGATCGCAAGATTAAAACTCAAAGATCGCAAGATTGAAACTCAAAGATGGCAAGAGTGAAACTTAAAGATCGCAAGATTAAAACTCAAAGATCGCAACATTAAAACTCAAAGATTGCAAGCTTAAAACTCAATGATCGTAAGATTGAAACTCAAAGATCGCAAGATTTTAACTCAAAGATGGCAAGATTAAAACTCAAAGATAGCAAGATTGAAACTCAAAGATCGCAAGATTAAAATTCAAAGATCGCAAGATTGAAACTCATAGATCGCAAGATTAAAATTCAAAGATCGCAAGATTGAAACTCAAAGATCGCAAAATTGAAACTCAAAGATGGCAGGATTGAAACTCAAAGATCGCATGATTGAAACTCAAAGATCGCAAGATTAAAACTCAGCAATCGCAAGATTGAAACTCAAAGATCGCAAGATTGAAACTCAAAGATAGCAAGATTGAAACTCTAAGATCGCATGATTGAAACTCAAAGATCGCAAGATTGAAACTCAACAATCGCAAGATTGAAATTCAAAGATCACAAGATTGAAACTCAAAGATAGCAAGATTGAAACTCAAAGATCGCAAGATTGATACTCAAAGATCGCAAGATTGTAAGTCAAATATCGCAAGATTGAAACTCAAAGATAGCAAGATTGAAACTTAAAGGTCGCAAGATTAAAACTCAAAGATAGCAAGATTGAAACTCAAAGATCGCAAGATTGAAACTCAAAGATCGCAAAATTGAAACTCAAAGATCGCAAGATTAAAACTCAAATATCGCAAGATTGAAACTCAAAGATGGCAAGATTTAAACTCAAAGATCGCAAGATTGAAACTCAAAGATCGCAAGATTGAAACTCAAAGATCACAAGATTGAAACTCAAAGATCGCAAGATAGAAACTCAAAGATCGCAAGCTTAAAACTCAAAGATCGCAAGATTGAAACTCAAAGATCGCAAGATTTTAACTTAAAGATGGCAAGATTGAAACTCAAAGATAGCAAGATTGAAACTCAAAGATCGCAAGATTAAAATTCAAAGATCGCAAGATTGAAAACTCATAGATCGCAAGATTAAAATTCAAAGATCGCAAGATTGAAACTCAAAGATCGCAAAATTGAAACTCAAAGATGGCAAGATTGAAACTCAAAGATCACATGATTGAAACTCAAAGATGGCAAGATTAAAACTCAACAATCGCAAGATTGAAACTCAAAGATCGCAAGATTGAAACTCAAAGATAGCAAGATTGAAACTCAAAGATCACATGATTGAAACTCAAAGATCTCAAGATTGAAATTCAAAGATCGCAAGGTTGAATCTCAAAGATAGCAAGATTGAAACTCAAAGATCGCAAGATTGAAACTCAAAGATCGCATGAATGAAACTCAAAGATTACAAGTTTGAAACTCAAAGATCGCAAGATTGTAACTCAAAGATCGCAAGATTGAAACTCAAAAATGGCAAGATTGAAACTCAAAGATTGCAAGATTGAAACTCAAAGATGGCAAGACTGAAACTCAAAGATCACAATTTTGAAACTCAAAGATCGCAAGATTGAAACTCACAGATCGCAATTTTGAAACTCAAAGATGGCAAAATTCAAACTCAAAGATCGCAAGATTGAAACTCAAAGACGCAAGATTGAAACTCAACAATCGCAAGATTGAAATTCAAAGATCACAAGATTGAAACTCAAAGATAGCAAGATTGAAACTCAAAGATTGCATGATTGAAACTCAAAGATCGCAAGATTGAAATTCAAAGGTCACAAGATTGAAACTCAAAGATAGCAAGATTAAAACTCAAAGATCGCAAGATTGAAACTCAAAGATAGCAAGATTGAAACTCAAAGATCGCATGATTGAAACTCAAAGATCGCAAGATTGAAAGTCAACAATCGCAAGATTGAAATTCAAAGATCACAAGATTGAAACTTAAAGATAGCAAGATTAAAACTCAAAGATCGCAAGATTGAAACTCAAAGATAGCAAGATTGAAACTTAAAGATCGCATGATTGAAACTCAAAGATCGCAAGATTAAAACTCAAAGATCGCAAGATTGAAATTCAAACATCACAGGATTAAACTCAAAGATAGCAAGATTAAAACTCAAAGATTGCAAGGTTGAAACTCAAAGATCGCAAGATTAAAACTCAAAGATCGCAAGATTGCAACTCAAAGATCGCAAGATTAAAACTCAAAGATCGCAAGATTGAAACTCAAAGATAGCAAGATTGAAACTTAAAGATCGCAATTTTGAAACTCAAAGATGGCAAAATTGAAACTCAAAGATCGCAAGATTGAAACTCAAAGATCGCAAGACTGAAACTCAAAGATCGCAAGATTGATACACAAAGATCGCATGATTGAAACTCAAATATCTCAAGATTGAAACTCAAAGATCGCAAGATTGAAACTCAAAGATCGCAAATTTGAAACTCAAAGATCGCAAGATTAAAACTCAAATATCGCAAGATTGAAACTCAAAGATGGCAAGATTGAAACTCAAAGATAGCAAGATTGAAACTCAAAGATCGCATGATTGAAACTCAAAGATCGCAAGATTGAAACTCAACAATCCCAAGATTGAAATTCAAAGATCACAGGATTAAACTCAAAGATAGCAAGATTAAAACTCAAAGCTTGCAAGATTGAAACTCAAAGATCGCAAGATTAAAACTCAAAGATCGCAAGATTGAAACTCAAAGATGGCAAGATTGAAACTTAAAGATCGCAATTTTGGAACTCAAAGATGGCAAAATTTAAACTCAAAGATCGCAAGATTGAAACTCAAAGATCGCAAGACTGAAACTCAAATATCTCAAGATTGAAACTCAAAGATCGCAAGATTGAAACTCAAAGATCGCAAATTTGAAACTCAAAGATCGCAAGATTAAAACTCAAATATCGCAAGATTGAAACTCAAAGATGGCAAGATTGAAACTCAAAGATCGCAAGATAGAAACTCAAAGATCGCAAGCTTAAAACTCAAAGATCGCAAGATTGAAACTCAAAGATCGCAAGATTTTAACTCAAAGATGGCAAGATTAAAACTCAAAGATAGCAAGATTGAAACTCAAAGATCGCAAGATTAAAATTCAAAGATCGCAAGATTGAAACTCCAAGATCGCAAAATTGAAACTCAAAGATGGCAAGATTGAAACTCGAAAATCAAAAGACTGAAACTCGAAGATCGCAAGCAAGATTGAAATTCAAAGATCGCAAGGTTGAAACTCAAAGATAGCAAGATTGAAACTCAAAGATCGCAAGATTGAAACTCAAAGCTCACATGAATGAAACTCAAAGATTACAATTTTGAAACTCAAAGATCGCAAGATTGTAACTCGAAGATCGCAAGCAAGATTGAAATTCAAAGATCACAAGATTGAAACTCAAAGATAGCAAGATTAAAACTCAAAGATCGCAAGATTGAAACTCAAAGATCGCATGAATGAAACTCAAAGATTACAAGTTTGAAACTCAAAGATCGCAAGATTGAAATTCAAAGATCGCAAGGTTGAAACTCAAAGATAGCAAGATTGAAACTCAAAGATCGCAAGATTGAAACTCAAAGATAGCAAGATTGAAACTCAAAGATCGCATGATTGAAACTCAAAGATCGCAAGATTGAAACTCAACAATCGCAAGATTGAAATTCAAAGATCACAGGATTAAACTCAAAGATAGCAAGATTAAAACTCAAAGCTTGCAAGATTTAAACTCAAAGATCGCAAAAATAAAACTCAAAGATCGCAAGATTGAAACTCAAAGATGGCAAGATTGAAACTTAAAGATCGCAATTTTGAAACTCAAAGATAGCAAAATTGAAACTCAAAGATCGCAAGATTGAAACTCAAAGATCGCAAGACTGAAACTCAAAGATCGCAAGATTGATACACAAAGATCGCATGATTGAAACTCAAATATCTCAAGATTGAAACTCAAAGATCGCAAGATTGAAACTCAAAGATCGCAAATTTGAAACTCAAAGATCGCAAGATTAAAACTCAAATATCGCAAGATTGAAACTCAAAGATGGCAAGATTGAAACTCAAAGATCGCAAGATTGAAACTCAAAGATCGCAAGATTGAAACTCAAAGATCACAAGATTGAAACTCAAAGATCGCAAGATAGAAACTCAAAGATCGCAAGCTTAAAACTCAAAGATCGCAAGATTGAAACTCAAAGATCGCTAGATTTTAACTCAAAGATGGCAAGATTAAAACTCAAAGATAGCAAGATTGAAACTCAAAGATCGCAAGATTAGAATTCAAAGATCGCAAAATTAAAACTCAAAGATGGCAAGATTGAAACTCGAAAATCAAAAGACTGAAACTCGAAGATCGCAAGCAAGATTGAAATTCAAAGATCGCAAGGTTGAAACTCAAAGATAGCAAGATTGAAACTCAAAGATCGCAAGATTGAAACTCAAAGCTCGCATGAATGAAACTCAAAGATTACAAGTTTGAAACTCATAGATCGCAAGATTGTAACTCGAAGATCGCAAGCAAGATTGAAATTCAAAGATCACAAGATTGAAACTCAAAGATAGCAAGATTAAAACTCAAAGATCGCAAGATTGATATACAAAGATCGCAAGATCAAAACTCAAAGATCGCAAGATTGAAACTCAAAGATCTCAAGATTGAAATTCAAAGATCGCAAGGTTGAATCTCAAAGATAGCAAGATTGAAACTCAAAGATCGCAAGATTGAAACTCAAAGATCGCATGAATGACACTCAAAGATTACAAGTTTGAAACTCAAAGATCGCAAGATTGTAACTCAAAGATCGCAAGATTGAAACTCAAAAATGGCAAGATTGAAACTCAAAGATTGCAAGATTGAAACTCAAAGATGGCAAGACTGAAACTCAAAGATCACAATTTTGAAACTCAAAGATCGCAAGATTGAAACTCACAGATCGCAATTTTGAAACTCAAAGATGGCAAAATTCAAACTCAAAGATCGCAAGATTGAAACTCAAAGACGCAAGATTGAAACTCAACAATCGCAAGATTGAAATTCAAAGATCACAAGATTGAAACTCAAAGATAGCAAGATTGAAACTCAAAGATCGCATGATTGAAACTCAAAGATCGCAAGATTGAAATTCAAAGGTCACAAGATTGAAACTCAAAGATAGCAAGATTAAAACTCAAAGATCGCAAGATTGAAACTCAAAGATAGCAAGATTGAAACTCAAAGATCGCATGATTGAAACTCAAAGATCGCAAGATTGAAAGTCAACAATCGCAAGATTGAAATTCAAAGATCACAAGATTGAAACTTAAAGATAGCAAGATTAAAACTCAAAGATCGCAAGATTGAAACTCAAAGATAGCAAGATTGAAACTCAAAGATCGCATGATTGAAACTCAAAGATCGCAAGATTAAAACTCAAAGATCGCAAGATTGAAATTCAAACATCACAGGATTAAACTCAAAGATAGCAAGATTAAAACTCAAAGATTGCAAGATTGAAACTCAAAGATCGCAAGATTAAAACTCAGAGATCGCAAGATTGCAACTCAAAGATCGCAAGATTAAAACTCAAAGATCGCAAGATTGAAACTCAAAGATAGCAAGATTGAAACTTAAAGATCGCAATTTTGAAACTCAAAGATGGCAAAATTGAAACTCAAAGATCGCAAGATTGAAACTCAAAGATCGCAAGACTGAAACTCAAAGATCGCAAGATTGATACACAAAGATCGCATGATTGAAACTCAAATATCTCAAGATTGAAACTCAAAGATCGCATGATTGAAACTCAAAGATCGCAAATTTGAAACTCAAAGATCGCAAGATTAAAACTCAAATATCGCAAGATTGAAACTCAAAGATGGCAAGATTGAAACTCAAAGATAGCAAGATTGAAACTCAAAGATCGCATGATTGAAACTCAAAGATCGCAAGATTGAAACTCAACAATCGCAAGATTGAAATTCAAGATCACAGGATTAAACTCAAAGATAGCAAGATTAAAACTCAAAGCTTGCAAGATTGAAACTCAAAGATCGCAAGATTAAAACTCAAAGATCGCAAGATTGAAACTCAAAGATAGCAAGATTGAAACTTAAAGATCGCAATTTTGGAACTCAAAGATGGCAAAATTGAAACTCAAAGATCGCAAGATTGAAACTCAAAGATCGCAAGACTGAAACTCAAATATCTCAAGATTGAAACTCAAAGATCGCAAGATTGAAACTCAAAGATCGCAAATTTGAAACTCAAAGATCGCAAGATTAAAACTCAAATATCGCAAGATTAAAACTCAAAGATGGCAAGATTGAAACTCAAAGATCGCAAGATTGAAACTCAAAGATCGCAAGATTGAAACTCAAAGATCGCAAGATTTTAACTCAAAGATGGCAAGATTAAAACTCAAAGATAGCAAGATTGAAACTCAAAGATCGCAAGATTAAAATTCAAAGATCGCAAGATTGAATCTCAAAGATAGCAAGATTGAAACTCAAAGATCGCAAGATTAATACTCAAAGATCGCAAGATTAAAACTCAAAGATCGCAAGATTGAAATTCAAAGATCACAAGATTGAAACTCAAAAATAGCAAGATTGAAACTCAAAGATTGCAAGATTGAAACTCAAAGATGGCAGGACTGAAACTCAAAGATCGCAATTTTGAAACTCAAAGATGGGAAAATTGAAACTCAAAGATAGCAAGATTGAAACTCAAAGATTGCATGATTGAAACTCAAATATCGCAAGATTAAAACTCAAAGATCGCAAGATTGAAATTCAAAGATCACAGGATTAAACTCAAAGATAGCAAGATTAAAACTCAAATATTGCAAGATTGAAACTCAAAAATTGCAAGATTAAAACTAAAAGATTGCAAGATTGAAACTCAAAGATCGCAAGATTGAAACTCAAAGATCGCAAGTTCAAGATAATTAATCAAATGCAGTTAACTCAATTAACCAAATCGCATTAAATCAAGATGCAATTGAAACTAAATCGCACGAACTCAAAGATCGCAGATAACCAAGAGCATTAACTAAAATAAATAACTCAAACAAGATTAAACTCAAGCAGATTGACTAAACGCAATTGAATAAGATGCAATGACCAAGATCGCAAATGAAACTAATGCAAGATGACTCAAGATCGCAGATTGATAAGATGCAAGATGAACTCAGATCGCATGAACAAAGAGATTGAACTCAAGATCGCAAATTGAACTCAAATCAGATAACAAAGATCGCAGATTGAAATAGAGAAGATGAACAAGATCGCAAATTGACCAAAGATCTGATGAAACCAAATCGCAATGAAATCAAAGATCGCAGATTAACTCAAGACGCAAGATGAAATCAAAGATGCAAATGAATCAAATCGCGATGAAATCAAAGATCAATGAAATCAGCGCAATGAACTCAAAGATGCAATAATCAATCAAAGATGAATCAATGCAAGATTGACCAAGTCGAGTTGAAATCAAAGCGCAAGATTGAAATAATCGCAATTAAATCAAAGATGCAGATGAACCAAATCAGATGAACTAATCGCAGATTGATACCAAAGTGCAGATTAAATTAAATCCATAAACCAAGAGCAGTGAACTCAATCGCAAGATAATCAAATCGCAAGATAACCAGATGCATGAACTCAAGATCAAGATGAAATCAAAGATCGCAGATTGAAACTCAGATCGCAAATGAAACCAATGCAATTGAACGAACAAAAGACTGAATCAAACGCAGATGATACAAAGTTCGCATGATTGAAATAATATCTCATTTAACCAAGATCGCAAATAAATCAACACGCAATTAAAAAGATAGAAGATGAACTAAGATGCAAGTGAAACTAAAATGGCAGACTAACCAAATCGCATTGACCAAGATCGCAGATTGAAACTCAAAGATGCATATTGAACTCAAAGAGCAAATTCAATAAAGACGCAGATTGAAATCAAGACGCAAGATGAAACTCAACATCAAATGATTCAAGACACAAGATTGAAACCAATGCAAGATAAAACAAATCCAGTTGATACAAGATCGCAGACAACTCAAGATCGCAGATGAAACTCAGATTCAAGATGAATCAGATCGAAGTTGAAACTCAAGATAGCAAGATTAACTCAAGACGCAGATTGAAATCAAAGATGCATGAATGAAACAAAGATTACAAGTTTGAAACTCAAGATCGAGATTGTAATTCAAAGATGCAAGATGAATAAATGCAAGATTGAAACTCAAAGATGCAATTGAAACAAAGAGCAGATGAAACTCAAAGATCGCAATTTGAAACTCAAAGATCGCAAGATTGAAACTCAAAGATTGCAATTTGAAACTCAAAGATGCAAAATTCAAACTCAAAGATAGCAAGATTGAAACTCAAAGACGCAAGATTGAAACTCAACAATCGCAAGATTGAAATTCAAAATCAAGATTGAAACTCAAAGATAGCAAGATTGAAACTCAAAGATCGCATGATGTAACTCAAGATCGCAAGATTGAAACTCAAAGATGCAAGATTGAAACTCAAAGATCCAAGTTTTGAAACTCAAAGATCGCAAGATTGAAATCAAAGATCGCAAGATTGAAACTCAAATCGCAAATTGAAATTTCAAAGATGCAAGATTAAACTCAAAATTAAAGATTGAAACTCAAAATCGCAAGATTGAAACCAAAGATCGAAAGATTGAAACTCAAAAATCCAAGATTGAAACTCAAAGATGCAAGATTAAAAACTCAAAATCGCAAATTGAAACTCAAAGATCGCAAGAATTAAAAAAAAAGATCGCAAGATTGAAACTCAAAGATCCCAAGATTGAAACTCAAAATCCAAGATTAAAACTCAAAGATCGCAAGATTGAAACTCAAAGATGCAAATTGAAACTCAAAGATCGCAAGATTAAACTCAAAATCGCAAGATTAAACTCAAAGATGGCAAGATTAAAACTCAAAGATCGCAAGATTAAAAACCCAAAGTTTCGCAAGATTAAAATCCAAGATCGCAAAATTGAAACTCAAAGATGGCAAAATTGAAACTCAAAATCAAAGATTGAAACTCAAAGATCGCAAGATTGAAACTCAAAGATCGCAAGATTAAAACTCAAAGAATCGCAAGATTGAAACTCAAAGATCGAAAAGATTGAAACTCAAAGATAGCAGATTAAAAATTTCAAAGATCCAAGATGAAACTCAAAGATCGCAAGATGAAACTCAACATCCGCAAGATTGAAATTCAAAGATCCAAGATTGAAACTCAAAGATAGCAAGATTAAACTCAAAGTCGCAAGATTGAAACTCAAAGACCCGCAAAGATTGAAACTCAAAATGCAAGTTGTTGAAATCTCAAAGATGCAAGATTGAAACTCAAAGATCGCAAGTTGAAAACTCAAAGATGCAAAATTGAAACTCAAAGATCGCCAAGATTACTCAAAATACGCAAGATTGAAACTCAAAGATGCAAGATTGAAAACTAAAGATCGCAAGATTGAAACTCAAGATACGCAAGATTTGAAACTCAAAGATCGACAAGATTGAAACTCAAAGATCGCAAATTGAAACTCAAAGATGCAAAGATTAAAACTCAAAGATCGCAAGATTGAAACTCAAAGATGCAAGATTAAACTCAAAGATGCAAGATTGAAACTCAAAGATCGCAATGATTGAAACTCAAAGATAGCAAGATTGAAACTCAAAGATCGCAAGATTGAAACTCAAAGATCGCAAGATAAACTCAAGATGCAAGATTGAAACTCAAAGATCGCAAGATTGAAACTCAAAGATCGCAAGATTGAAACTCAAAGATCGCAAATTGAAAACTCAAAGATCGCAAGTTGAAACTCAAAGATCGAAAATTTGAAACTCAAGATGCAAGATTGAAACTCAAAGATCGCAAGATTGAAACTCAAAAATCGCAAGATTTGAAAGTCAAAGATAGCACGATTGAAACTCAAAGATCGCAAATTTAAACTCAAAGATCCGCAGATTGAACACTCAAAGAATGGTCACAAGATTGAAAACTCAAAGATCGCAAGACATAACTCAAGAATCGCAAGATTAATAACTACAAAGATAGCCAAGATTTGAAACTCAAAGACGCAAGATTTAAACTCAAAGAATCGCAAGATTTGAAACTCAAAGATAAGCTAAATTGCAACTCAAGAATCGCAGATTGAAAATCAAAATCGCCAAGAATGAAACTCAAAACGATCAGCAAGATTGAAACTCAAGATCGCAAGATTAGTACTCAAAGATCGCCAACGATTTAAACTCACAAGATCGCAAGAATTTGAAACTCAAAGATCGAAAGATTGAAAACTCAAAGATCGCAAGATTGAAACTCAAAGAATCGCCAAGATTGAAACTCAAAGATCGTAAGATTGAAACTCAAAGATATCGCAAGAATTTAAACTCAAAGATCGCAAGATTGAAACTCAAAGATAGCAAGATTAAAACTCAAAGATTCGCAAGATTGAACTCAAAGATCGCAAGATTAAAACTCAAAGATCGCAAGATAATGAAGAAACTCAAAGATGCAAGATTGAAACTCAAAGATCGCAGATTGAAACTCAAAGATGCAAGATTGAAACTCAAAGATCGCAAGATTGAAAACTCAAAGATCGCAAGATTGAAACTCAAAGATGCAAGATTAAAACTCAAAGATCGCAGATTGAACTCAAAGATCGCAAGATTGAAACTAAAGATCGCAAGATTTGAAACTCAAAGATCGCAAGATTGAAACTCAAAGATCGCAAGATTGAAACTCAAAGATCGCAGATTTGAAACTCAAAGATCGCAAGAATTGAAACTCAAAGATCGCAAGATTGAAACTCAAAGATGCAAGATTGAAACTCAAAGATCAGCAAGATTGAAACTCAAAGATCGCAAGATTGAAACTCAAAGATCGCAAGATTGAAATCAAAGATCGCAAGATTGAAACTCAAAGATCGCAAGAATTGAAACTCAAAGATCGCAAGATTGAAACTCAAAGATCGCAAGAATGAAACTCAAAGATCGCAAAGATTGAAACTCAAAGATCGCAAGATTGAAACTCAAGATCGCATGATTGAAACTCAAAGATCGCAAGATTGAAACTCAAAGATCGCAAGATTGAAACTCAAAGATCTGCAAAGATTGAAACTCAAAGATCGCAAGATTGAAACCTCAAAGATCGCAAGATTGAAACTCAAAGATCGCAAGATTGAAACTCAAAGATCGCAAGATTGAAACTCAAAGATCGCAAGATTGAAACTCAAAGATCGCAAGATTGAAACTCAAAGATCGCAAGATTGAAACTCAAAGATCGCAAGATTGAAACTCAAAGATCGCAAGATTAAACTCAAAGATCGCAAGATTGAAACTCAAAGATCGCAAGATTGATAACTCAAAGATCGCAAGATTGAAACTCAAAGATCGCAGATTGAAACTCAAAGATTCGCAAGATTGAAACTCAAAGATCGCAAGATTGAAACTCTAAAATCGAAGATTGAAACTCAAAATCGCAAGATTGAAACTCAAAGATCGCAAGATTGAAACTCAAGATCGCAAGATTGAAACTCAAAGATCGCAAGATTGAAACTCAAAGATCGCCAAGATTGAAACTCAAAGATCGCAAGATTGAAACTCAAAGATTGCAAGATTGAAACTCAAAGATTGCAAGATTGAAACTCAAGATTGCAAGATTGAAACTCAAAATCGCAAGATTGAAAACTCAAAGATCGCAAGATTGAAACTCAAAGATCGCAAGATTGAGAAACTCAAAGGATCGCAAGATTGAAACTCAAAGATCGCAAGATTGAAACTCAAAGATCGCAAGATTGAAACTTCAAAGATTGGCAAGATGAAACTCAAAGATTCGCAAGATTGAATACTCAAAGGATCGCAAGATTGAAACTCAAAGATCGCAAGGATGAAACTCAAAGATCGCAAGATTGAGACTCAAAGATCGCAAGATGAAATCAAAGATTCCAAGTTAAACTCAAAGATCGCAAGATTGAAACTCAAAGATCGCAAGATTTGAAACTCAAAGATGGCAAGATTGAAACTCAAAGATTGCAAGATTGAAACTCAAAGATGCAAGACTGAAACTCAAAGATCGCAATTTGAAACTCAAAGATCGCAAGATTGAAACTCAAAGATCGCAATTTAAACTCAAAGATGGCAAAATTCAAACTCAAAGATCGCAAGATTGAAACTCAAAGACGCAAGATTGAAAACTCAACAATGCAAGATTGAAATTCAAAGATCACAAGATTGAAACTCAAAGAATGCAAGATTGAAACTCAAAGATCGCAATGATTGAAACTCAAAGATCGCAAGATTAAACTCAAAGATCGCAAGATTGAAACTCAAAGATAGCAAGATTAAACTCAAGAATCGCAAGATTGAAACTCAAAGATAGCAAGATTGAAACTCAAAAGATCGCAAGATTGAAACTCAAAGATCGCAAGATTGAAACTCAAAGATTAGCAAGATTGAAACTCAAAGATCGCAAGATTTGAAACTCAAAGATCGCAAGATTGAAACATCAAGAGATCGCAAGAATTGAAACTCAAAGATCGCAAGATTGAAACTCAAAGATCGCAAGATTGAAACTCAAGATCGCAAGATTGAAACTCAAAGATCGGCAAGATTGAAAACTCAAAAAAAAAAGATCGCAAAGATTGAAATCTCAAAGATCGCAAGATTGAAAACTCAAAGATCGCCAGAATTGTAACCTCAAAGTTCGCAAGATTGAAACTCAAGATGTTCGCAAGATGAAACTCAAAGATCGCAGAAATTGAAAAACTCAAAGATCGCAGGATTGAAACTCACAAGATGGCAAGTATTGAAACTCAAAGATTGCAAGATTCAAACTCAAAGATAGGCAAGATTGAATCTAAAAGATTGCAAGCTTGAAAATTAAAGATTGCAAGATTGTACAGATCGCATAATGATCGCAGCGATTGAAACTCAAAGATCGCAAGATTGAAACTCAAAGATCGCAAGATTGAAACTCAAAGATCGCACGATTTGAAACTCAAAGATCGCAAGATTGAAACTCAAAGATTCGCAAGATTGAAACTCAAAGATCGCAAGATTGAAACTCAAAGATCGCAAGATTTGAAACTCAAAGATCGCAAAGATTGAAACTCAAGAATCGCAAGATTGAAACTCAAATAATCGCAAGATTGAAACTCAAAGATCTCAAGATTGAAACTCAAAGATCGCAAGATTGAAACTCAAAGATCGCAAGATTGAACTCTAAGATCGCAAGATTGAAACTCAAAGATCGCAAGATTGAAACTCCAAGATCACAAGATTGAAACTCTAAGATCGCAAGTATTGAAACTCAAAGATCGCAAAGATTGAAACTCAAAGATCGCAAGATTGAAACTCAAAGATGCAGAGTTTGAGAATCTTCAAAAGATGCATGATTGAAACTCAAAGATCGCAAGATTGTAAACTCAACAAGATCACAAGATTGATAAACTCAAAGATCGCAAGTTTGAAACTCAAAGATCGCAAGATTGAAACTCAAAGATCGCATGATTGAAACTCAAAGATGCAAAATTGAAACTTCAAAGATCGCAAGATTGAAACTCAAAGATCGCAAGATTGAAACTCAAAATCGCAAGATTGAAATTCAAAGATACAGATTGAAACTCAAAGATAGCAAGATTAAAACTCAAAGATCGCAAGATTGAACACTCAAGATCGCAAGATTAAAACTCAAAGATCGCAAGATTGAAACTCAAAGATCACAAGTTGAAATCAAGATCGCAAGATTGAAACTCAAAGATGCAAGATTAAATCAAGATCGCAAGATTGAAACTCAAAGATCATGAAACAACTCGAAATTCAAAGATGAAACTCAAATGCAAGATTGATAATCAAAAGATCGCAAGTTGAATTAAAAATCAAGTGCTCAAGATTCAAAGATTGAACTCAAAATGCAAGATTGAACTCAAGATGCAAATTTGAAACTCAAAGTGCAAATTGAAACTCAAGATCGGCAGATTTGAACTCAAAGACTGCAATTAACCAAGATGCAAGATGAAACTCAAAGATCGCAGATTGAAACTCAAGATCGCAAGAATGAAACTCAAAGATTCAAGATTGAAACTCAAAGATGCAAGATTGAAACTCAAAAATCGCAAGATTGATAACTCAAAGATCGCAAGATTGAAAACTCAAAGATCGCAAGATTGAAACTCAAAGATGCAAGATTGAAACTCAAAGATCGCAAGATTGAAAACTCAAAGATCGCAAGATTAAACTCAAAGATTGCAAGCTTAAAACTCAAATGATCTAAGATTGAAACTCAAAGATCGCAAGATTAAACTCAAAGATGGCAAGATTAAAACTCAAAATAGCAAGATTGAAACTCAAAGATCGCAGATTGAAATTCAAAGATCGCAAGATTGAAACTCAAGATCGCAGATTAAAACTCAAAGATTCGCAAGATTGAAACTCAAAAATCGCAAGATTGAAACTCAAAGATGGCAAGCTTGAACTCAAAGATCGCAAAATTGAAACTCATGATCGCAAGATTGAAACTCAAGATCGCAAGATTGAAACTCAAAGATCGCAAGATGAAACTCAAAGATCGCAAGACTGAAACTCAAAGATCGCAAAGATTGATACTCAAAAGATCGCAAGATTGAAACTCAAAGATCGCAAGATTGAAACTCAAAGATCGCAAGATTGAAACTCAAAGATCGCAAGATTGAAACTCAAAGATCGCAAGATTGAAACTCAAGATCGCAAGATTGAAAATCAAAGATCGCAAGATTGAAACTCAAGATCGCAAGATTGCAAACTCAAAGATCGCAAGATTGAACTCAAAGATCGCAAGACTTTAAAACTCAAAGATCGCAAGATTGAAAACTCAAAGATCGCAAGATTGAAACTCAAAGATCGCAAGATTTAAACTCAAAGATCGCAAGATTGAAACTCAAGATCGCAAGATTGAAACTCAAAGATAGCAAGATTGGAAACTCAAAGATCGCAAGATTGAAACTCAAAGATCGCAAGATTGAAACTCAAAGATCGCAAGATTGAAACTCAAAGATGCAAAGATTGAAACTCAAAGATCGCAAGATTGAAACTCAAAGATCGCAAGATTGAAACTCAAAGATCTGCAAGATTGAAACTCAAAGATCGCAAGATTGAAACTCAAAGATCGCAAGATTGAAACTCAAAGATCGCAAAATTGAAACTCAAAGATCGCAAGATTGAAACTCAAAGATCGCAAGATTGAAACTCAAAGATCGCAAGATTTAAACTTCAAGATAGCAAGATTGAAACTCAAAGATCGCAAGATTGAAACTCAAAGATCGCAAGATTCAAACTCAAAGATAGCAAAGATTGAAACTCAAAGATCGCAAGATTGAAACTCAAAGATCGCAAGATTGAAACTCAAAGATCACAAGATTGAAACTCAAAGATCGCAAGATTGAAACTCAAAGATCGCAAGATTGAAACTCAAAGATCGCAAGATTGAAACCTCAAAGATCGCAAGATTTAAACTCAAAAATAGCAAGATTGAAACTCAAAGATCGCAAGATATTAAACTCAAAGATGCAAGAATTGAAACTCAAAGATCGCAAGATTGAAACTCAAAGATGCAAGATTAAAACTCAAAGATCGCAAGATTGAAACTCAAAGATCGCAAGATTGAAACTCAAAGATCGCAAGATGAAACTCAAAGATCACAAGATTGAAACTCAAAGATCGCAAAGATTGAACTCTAAGATCGCAAGATTGAAACTCAAAGACGCAAGATTGAAACTCAAAGATCGCAAGATATTAAAACTCAAAGATCGCAAGATTGAAACCAAAGATCGCAAGATTGAAAATCAAAGATCGCAAAATTGAAATCTCAAATATCACAAGATTTGAAACTCAAAAATGCAAGATTTAAACTCAAAGATTGCAAGATTGAAACTCAAAGATAGCAAGATTGAAACTCAAAGATCGCAAGATTGAAACTCAAAGATCGCAAGATTGAAAACTCAAAGATCGCAAGATTAAACTCAAAGATCGAAAGATTGAAACTAAAGATCTCAAGATAGAAACTCAAAGATCGCAAGATTGAAAATCAAAGATCGCAAGATTGAAACTCAAAGAACGCAAGATTCAAACTCAAAAATCGCAAGATTAAAACTCAAAGATCGCAAGATTGAAACTCAAAGATAGCAAGATTGAAACTTAAAGATCGCAAGTTTGAAACTCAAAGATCGCAAAGATTGAAACTCAAAGATCGCAAGATTGAAACTCAAAGATCGCAAGATTGAAAACTCAAAGATCGCAAGATTGAAACTCAAAGATCGCAAGATTGAAACTCAAAGATCGCAAGATTGAAACTCAAAGATCGCAAGATTGAAACTCAAAGATCGCAAGATTGAAACTCAAAGATAGCAAGATTGAAACTCAAAATTCGCAAGATTGAAACTCAAAGATCGCAAAATTGAAACTCAAGGATCGCAAGCCCAAAACTCAAGATCGCAAGATTAAACTCAAAGATCGCAAGATTGAAACTCAAAGATCGCAAGATTGAAACTCAAAGATCACAAGATTGAAACTCAAAGATCGCAAGTTTAAACACAAAGCTTGCAAGATTGAAACTCAAAGATCGCAAGATTAAAACTCAAAGATCGCAAGATTGAAACTCAAAGATCGCAAGATTGAAACTCAAAGATCGCAAGATTGAAACTCAAAGATAGCAAGATTGAAACTCAAGATCGCAAGATTGAAACTCAAAGATCGCAAGATTGAAACTCAAATATCGCAAGATTGAAACTCAAAGATCGCAAGATTGAAACTCAAAGATCGCAAGATTGAAACTCAAAGATCGCAAGATTGAAACTCAAAGATCGCAAGATTGAAACTCAAAGATCGCAAGATTGAAACTCAAAGATCGCAAGATTGAAACTCAAAGATAGCAAGATTGAAACTCAAAGATCGCAAGATTGAAAACTCAAAGATCGCAAATGATTGAAACTCAAAGATCGCAAGATTGAAACTCAAAGATCACAAGATTGAAACTCAAGATCGCAAGATTGAAACTCAAAGATCTCAAGATTGAAACTCAAAGATAGCAAGATTGAAACTAAGAGATCGCAAGATTGAAACTCAAAGAGTCGCATGATTGAAACTCAAAGATACAAGTTTGAAACTCAAAGATCGCAAGATTGAAACTCAAAAGATCGCAGGTTGAAACTTAAAGATAGCAAAGATTGAAACTCAAAGATCGCAAGATTGAACTCTAAGATCGCATGAATGAAACTCAAAGATTAGCAAGTTTGAAACTCAAAGTTCGCAAGATTGTAACTCAAAGATCGCAAGATTGAAACTCAAAGATCGCAAGATTGAAACTCAAGTCGCTAGAAATTGAAACTCTTAGATCGCATGGATTGAAACTCAAAGATCGCAAGATTGAAACTCAACAGATCGCAAGATTGAAATTCAAAGATCTTAAGGTTTGAAACTCAAAGACCGCAAGATTAGAAACTCAAAGATCGCAAGATTGAAACTCAAAGATCGCAAGATTGAAATCTCAAAGATCGCAAGATTGAAACTCAAAGATGCAAGATTAAAACTCAAAGATTGCAAGATTTGAAACTCAAAGATTGCAAGATTGAAACTCAAAGATCGCAAGATTGAAACTCAAAGATCGCAAGAATGAAACTCAAAGATCTCAAGATTGAAACTCAAAGATCGCTAAGATTGAAACTCAAAGATCGCAAGATTGAAACTCAAAGATCGCAAGATTGAAACTCAAAGATGCAAAGATTGAACTCAAAGATCAGCAAGATTGAAACTCAAAGATCTCAAGATTGAAACTCAAAGATCGCAAGATTGAAACTCAAAGATCGCAAGATTGAAACTCCAAAGATCTCAAGATTGAAAACTCAAAGATCGCAAGATTGAAACTCAAAGATTGCAAGATTGAAACTCAAAGATCGCAAGATTGAAACTCAAAGATCGCAAGATTGAAACTCAAAGATCGCAAGATTGAAACTCAAAGATCGCAAGATTGAAACTCAAAGATCGCAAGATTGAAACTCAAAGATCGCAAGATTGAAACTCAAAGATCGCAAGATTGAAACTCAAAGATCGCAAGATTGAAACTCAAAGATCGCAAGATTGAAACTCAAAGATCGCAAGATTGAAACTCAAAGATCGCAAGATTGAAACTCAAAGATAGCAAGATTGAAACTCAAAGATCGCAAGATTGAAACTCAAAGATCGCAAGATTGAAACTCAAAGATCGCAAGATTAAAACTCAAAAGATGCAAGATTGAAACTCAAAGATAGCAAGATTGAAACTCAAAGATAGCAAGATTGAAACTCAAAGATCGCAAGATTGAAAACTCAAAGATCGCAAGATTGAAACTCAAAGATCGCAAGATTGAAACTCAAAGATCGCAAGATTGAAACTCAAAGATAGCAAGATTGAAACTCAAAGATCGCAAGATTGAAACTCAAAGATCGCAAGATTGAAACTCAAAGATCGCAAGATTGAAACTCAAAGATCGCAAGATTGAAACTCAAAGATCGCAAGATTGAAACTCAAAGATCGCAAGATTGAAACTCAAAGATCGCAAGATTGAAACTCAAAGATCGCAAGATTGAAACTCAAAGATCGCAAGATTGAAACTCAAAGATCGCAAGATTGAAACTCAAAGATCGCAAGATTGAAACTCAAAGATCGCAAGATTGAAACTCAAAGATCGGCAAGATTGAAACTCAAAGATCGCAAGATTGAAACTCAAAGATCGCAAGATTGAAACTCAAAGATCGCAAGATTGAAACTCAAAGATGCAAGATTGAAACTCAAAGATAGCAAGATTGAAACTCAAAGATCGCAAGATTGAAACTCAAAGATCGCAAGATTGAAACTCAAAGATCGCAAGATTGAAACTCAAAGATCGCAAGATTGAAACTCAAAGATCAAAAGACTTGATACTCAAAGATCGCAAGATTGAAACTCAAAGATCGCAAGGTTGAAACTCAAAGATAGCAAGATTGAAACTCAAAGATCGCAAGATTGAAACTCAAAGCTCGCAATGAATGAAAACTCAAAGATTCAAAGATTGAAAACTCATAGATCGCAAGATTGTAACTCGAAGATCGCAAGCAAGATTGAAATTCAAAGATCACAAGATTGAAACTCAAAGATGGCAAGATTGAAACTCAAAGATCGCAAGATTGAAATACAAAGATCGCAAGATCAAAACTCAAAGATCGCAAGATTGAAACTCAAAGATCTCAAGATTGAAATTCAAAGATCGCAAGGTTGAATCTCAAAGATAGCAAGATTGAAACTCAAAGATCGCAAGATTGAAACTCAAAGATCGCATGAATGAAACTCAAAGATTACAAAGTTTGAAACTCAAAGATCGCAAGATTGTAACTCAAAGATCGCAAGATTGAAACTCAAAAATGGCAAGATTGAAACTCAAAGATTGCAAGATTGAAACTCAAAGATGGCAAGACTGAAACTTAAAGATCACAATTTTGAAACTCAAAGATCGCAAGATTGAAACTCAAAGATCGCAATTTTCAAACTCAAAGATGGCAAAATTCAAACTCAAAGATCGCAAGATTGAAACTCAAAGACGCAAGATTGAAACTCAACAATCGCAAGATTGAAATTCAAAGATCACAAGATTGAAACTCAAAGATAGCAAGATTGAAACTCAAAGATCGCATGATTGAAACTCAAAGATCGCAAGATTGAAATTCAAAGGTCACAAGATTGAAACTCAAAGATAGCAAGATTAAAACTCAAAGATCGCAAGATTGAAACTCAAAGATAGCAAGATTGAAACTCAAAGATCGCATGATTGAAACTCAAAGATCGCAAGATTGAAAGTTAACAATCGCAAGATTGAAATTCAAAGATCACAAGATTGAAACTTAAAGATAGCAAGATTAAAACTCAAAGATCGCAAGATTGAAACTCAAAGATAGCAAGATTGAAACTCAAAGATCGCATGATTGAAACTCAAAGATCACAAGATTAAAACTCAAAGATCGCAAGATTGAAATTCAAACATCACAGGATTAAACTCAAAGATAGCAAGATTAAAACTCAAAGATCGCAAGATTGAAACTCAAAGATAGCAAGATTGAAACTCAAAGATCGCATGATTGAAACTCAAAGATCGCAAGATTGAAAGTCAACAATCGCAAGATTGAAATTCAAAGATCACAAGATTGAAACTTAAAGATAGCAAGATTAAAACTCAAAGATCGCAAGATTGAAACTCCAAGATCGCAAAATTGAAACTCAAAGATGGCAAGATTGAAACTCGAAAATCAAAAGACTGAAACTCGAAGATCGCAAGCAAGATTGAAATTCAAAGATCGCAAGGTTGAAACTCAAAGATAGCAAGATTGAAACTCAAAGATCGCAAGATTGAAACTCAAAGCTCGCATGAATGAAACTCAAAGATTACAAGTTTGAAACTCATAGATCGCAAGATTGTAACTCGAAGATCGCAAGCAAGATTGAAATTCAAAGATCACAAGATTGAAACTCAAAGATAGCAAGATTAAAACTCAAAGATCGCAAGATTGATATACAAAGATCGCAAGATCAAAACTCAAAGATCGCAAGATTGAAACTCAAAGATCTCAAGATTGAAATTCAAAGATCGCAAGGTTGAATCTCAAAGATAGCAAGATTGAAACTCAAAGATCGCAAGATTGAAACTCAAAGATCGCATGAATGAAACTCAAAGATTACAAGTTTGAAACTCAAAGATCGCAAGATTGTAACTCAAAGATCGCAAGATTGAAACTCAAAAATGGCAAGATTGAAACTCAAAGATTGCAAGATTGAAACTCAAAGATGGCAAGACTGAAACTTAAAGATCACAATTTTGAAACTCAAAGATCGCAAGATTGAAACTCAAAGATCGCAATTTTCAAACTCAAAGATGGCAAAATTCAAACTCAAAGATCGCAAGATTGAAACTCAAAGACGCAAGATTGAAACTCAACAATCGCAAGATTGAAATTCAAAGATCACAAGATTGAAACTCAAAGATAGCAAGATTGAAACTCAAAGATCGCATGATTGAAACTCAAAGATCGCAAGATTGAAATTCAAAGGTCACAAGATTGAAACTCAAAGATAGCAAGATTAAAACTCAAAGATCGCAAGATTGAAACTCAAAGATAGCAAGATTGAAACTCAAAGATCGCATGATTGAAACTCAAAGATCGCAAGATTGAAAGTCAACAATCGCAAGATTGAAATTCAAAGATCACAAGATTGAAACTTAAAGATAGCAAGATTAAAACTCAAAGATCGCAAGATTGAAACTCAAAGATAGCAAGATTGAAACTCAAAGATCGCATGATTGAAACTCAAAGATCACAAGATTAAAACTCAAAGATCGCAAGATTGAAATTCAAACATCACAGGATTAAACTCAAAGATAGCAAGATTAAAACTCAAAGATCGCAAGATTGAAACTCAAAGATAGCAAGATTGAAACTCAAAGATCGCAAGATTGAAACTCAAAGATCGCAAGATTGAAACTCAAAGATCGCAAGATTGAAACTCAAAGCTCGCATGAATGAAACTCAAAGATCGCAAGATTGAAACTCAAAGATCGCAAGATTGAAACTCAAAGATCGCAAGATTGAAACTCAAAGATCGCAAGATTGAAACTCAAAGATCGCAAGATTGAAACTCAAAGATCGCAAGATTAAAACTCAAAGATCGCAAGATTGAAACTCAAAGATCGCAAGATTAAACTCAAAGATAGCAAGATTGAAACTCAAAGATTGCAAGATTGAAACTCAAAGATTGCAAGATTAAAACTCAAAGATTGCAAGATTGAAACTCAAAGATCGCAAGATTGAAACTCAAAGATCGCAAGTTTGAAACTCAAAGATCGCAAGATTGAAACTCAAAGATCGCAAGATTGAAATTCAAAGATCACAGGATTAAACTCAAAGATAGCAAGATTAAAACTCAAAGATTGCAAGATTGAAACTCAAAAATTGCAAGATTAAAACTCAAAGATTGCAAGATTGAAACTCAAAGATCGCAAGATTGAAACTCAAAGATCGCAAGTTTGAAACTCAAAGATCGCAAGATTGAAACTCAAAGATCGCAAGAATTAAACTCAAAGATCGCAAGATTCAAACTCAAAGATCGCAAGATTTAAACTCAAAAATCGCAAGATTAAAACTCAAAGATCGCAAGATTGAAACTAAAAGATCGCAAGAATTGAAACTCAAAGATCGCAAGATTGAAACTCAAAGATCGCAAGATTGAAACTCAAAGATCGCAAGATTGAAACTCAAAGATCGCAAGATTTAAACTCAAAGATCGCAAGATTGAAACTCAAAGATCGCAAGATTTAAACTCAAAGATCGCAAGATTGAAACTCAAAGATCGCAAGATTGAAACTCAAAGATCGCATGATTGAAACTCAAAGATCGCAAGATTGAAACTCAACAATCGCAAGATTGAAACTCAAAGATCGCAAGATTGAAACTCAAAGATCGCAAGATTGAAACTCAAAGATCGCAAGATTGAAACTCAAAATCGCAAGATTGAAACTTCAAAGATCGCAAGATTGAAACTCAAAGATCGCAAGATTAAACTCAAAGATCGCAAGATTGAAACTCAAAGATAGCAAGATTAAACTCAAAGATCGCATGATTGAAACTCAAAGATCGCAAGATTGAAACTCAAAGATCGCAAGATTGAAACTCAAAGATCGCAAGATTGAAACTCAAAGATCGCAAGATTAAAACTCAAAGATCGCAAGATTGAAACTCAAAGATCGCAAGATTGAAACTCAAAGATCGCAAGATTGAAACTCAAAGATCGCAAGATTGAAACTCAAAGATCGCAAGATTGAAACTCAAAGATCGCAAGATTGAAACTCAAAGATCGCAAGATTGAAAACTCAAAGATCGCAAGATTGAAACTCAAAGATCGCAAGATTGAAACTCAAAGATCGCAAGATTGAAATCA
>JAQJVL010006491.1:0-28818 GCA_035578905.1 Stictocephala bisonia | reverse complement strand
AGCAAACATAAAGTATACAGCAAACATAAAGTATACAGCAAACATAAAGTATACAGCAAACATAAAGTATACAGCAAACATAAAGTATACAGCAAACATAAAGTATACAGCAAACATAAAGTGTAGAGCAAACATAAAATATACAGCAAACATAAAGTGTAGAGCAAACATAAAGTATACAGCAAACATAAAGTATACATCAAACATAAAGTATACATCAACCATAAAGTATACATCAACCATAAAGTATACAGCAAACATAAAGTATACATCAACCATAAAGTATACATCAACCATAAAGTATACATCAAACATAAAGTATACATCAACCATAAAGTATACATCAACCATAAAGTATACATCAAACATAAAGTATACATCAACCATAAAGTATACATCAACCATAAAGTATACATCAACCATAAAGTATACATCAACCATAAAGTATACAGCAAACATAAAGTATACATCAACCATAAAGTATACATCAACCATAAAGTATACATCAACCATAAAGTATACATCAACCATAAAGTATACAGCAAACATAAAGTATACATCAACCATAAAGTATACATCAACCATAAAGTATACATCAAACATAAAGTATACATCAACCATAAAGTATACATCAACCATAAAGTATACATCAACCATAAAGTATACATCAACCATAAAGTATACAGCAAACATAAAGTATACATCAACCATAAAGTATACATCAACCATAAAGTATACATCAACCATAAAGTATACAGCAAACATAAAGTATACATCAACCATAAAGTATACATCAACCATAAAGTATACATCAACCATAAAGTATACATCAAACATAAAGTATACAGCAAACATAAAGTGGGTTCAAGTTAACCAACTAATCATACATTGGGCCCTAACAGAAGATGTATTATATTGTACACTTAACTTCAAGACTACATTTTATTCAAATTTCTTATTTAGAAATGGCGTACCAATTACATAATTTACCTCAAGTTATATTATAGTCAGTAAACGTATTTACTTTATTTATTAATCCTCTATCTCTTTTTAAAACTTTAATAAATGATATGTATTTTATGTATACCTATACAAAAATGTATTTTACCTATACTTTTAAAACAAATGCACTTGTAAGCCACAAATGATAAAATGTTCTGTGATTTCGTTTTATAAATACTTAAAAATGAAGTAAAACTCCATTCTTCCTAACCAATATTTCTCTAGATGTTATTCAGAAGCAAAGGAACATGCCTTACGTAAAATATTACTTTGGTAATATCTCTCAAGTTAAGGATGTTTTTATTCCTTGTTTTACTCAAGTTTCTCTTATAAACATTTTACTACTTTAGATTTTTTCATAGTAAGCTTTGAACATATTCAGTTTGAGCTATTTATTTATTCTCAACGGTTAATACCATCTTACAATATGACAACAATTACCGTATAGTCAAGGGACATACAGTAACAAACTTAATCCAAGTATAAAAGCAATAAAGTGGCAACAATAATGGTACAATTTATATTACAATTTAGTGATAACTCATTGTATATATGCAGAAACAAGACAGAACACTAAAACATATTAGTTTATGAGAAACAAGCAATAGTTTTTATATAAATAATATTAATATTAACACGAGATTACAAAATAATTATGGCTAAATTAGATTAAATTGGGGTATGAACCCTTTTAAAAATAAGAAAAAAAGAAAAAATAGCAGGGTAAATCAATAAAAAATTAATGAAAATTAGTTTGTATAGTATAGTCCCAACTCATTTGATTATACACTTTCATTACTATATTTACCAAATGAAATCTTAAGATAAGGAGAAAGTTATCTCCTTAGTGTACTTATTGTCCCTATCAATAATTAAGTATCAGATAAACTCGTTTAAGTTATATGTATAACAATTAATTGTTATAAGAAATAGTCAATAATATTCATAAAAAGATACAAAAATGTAATAAATATTGTAAACACTTTATTATGCAAATAGTTTATTATGCAAATACTTAGAGGTGCCATAAATAATTTAATAGCATACAAAATAAATAAAAAAACACACACACACACACACACACACACACACACACACACACACACACACACACACACACACACACACACACACAAGCACACACACATCAATGTGCACGTACTTCATTAATCCTTTCACAAAACGGTTAACACTATACCATTTTGAAAACAAATTGTAATTAGCAAATCTAGAATGTTTTGAAAAATAAATTCAATGTTGAACTACGTACAACAGTCTATTTGTTTGGCCAATATGGAATGTACAAAGCAATGTAGCCAAAAATAAACGCCTTTTCAAATATAAGCTCAATTGTTTCGGAAACAGTGATGTTCTATGCAATATCATTTTTTATCTTTGTGGTAGGAAAAATATTTTGTGTTTTTTTATCATTTTATTATTCCATGGAAAGATGTATAAAAAGATTATTGACTTTACACGTGACATTTCATACTTGCAGTTTATGAAAGTGTTCTTGTGTATCCACCAACTGGACATATTTAATTTAGTGACTCAAAAGTTCAGGACATGACTTTACGACACAATTTACCATTTATTGACAAATACTTGAATTTAATATCTTATTTGGTTATAGCAATACATTTACAGCTGTTCATATACTGTATACGAATTAATTAGTTTTTTGTACAATATTAAATTTCACAAATAATAGCATTAGTATGTTTTCTTGTCAACAATCCAAAATATGCAACAATCTTAAGGTTATGAAACTGACTTTTATGGGAATAAAATAAATTTCGAATCTGCTGAATAAATTGTTCTATTGATGGTAAATGTCACCAACACGCTTCCGACTATATAACTGTTTTACCTTGAGGTAGATGGTTACAATAATATAAAGAATCCTAAATAAATAGAAACGGTATTTAATATTTACAAATATACACGTATTTTACAACTTATTTATTATACACTTTATTTATACAATTTATTTATTATACAATTTATTTATTATTATTTATTATTATTGTAAATTATAACTTATTTACAAATAAGTTGTTATGCGTGGAAGATCGATTTAAAACAGATGATCAGCTGTTATGTATTCAAGTTAATTTATTCATATGTATGTTTCTAAAATTAGTTTCTGTTCAACAATAAGTTATGTTTTTGGGAATAAAACAGTTCAGTTTTTCAGTTCACACTAAAATGTTGTGTTTTTAAATTTGGCGACGAGGATAAATATTTGTTTGTTATGTTTTTAGGTAGTTGTGTTTGGTTTAACAGTTTTTATTTGTCTTAAACTTCTGGATAACCACAGGGAGAAATATTCATTTACACAGTTTATGGTATAGTGCTAGAACGGAACTTTTAAAAAGTCATAAGTACATCTTACACCTGCAGGAAAGTTTCCTAGTTGGAGTCCTACTATTCTTAGGTCAACAAGGTGGCGCCCTAATCCCTGGCTACTACTGATGAACTTGGAAACATTTATTTTGTTGGGTGATAACTACTCCCCCAAGTGAATACTAATAGTGTTGTCATACCTGTCTAAACGTTGTGTTTGTTGCTTTAAACACTGATAGCGTTGTAGATCTTCATCAAACATATCACTAAATTGTTAATATAAGTATTTAAGAAACATATGCGCAGTATATCAAAATATATATTTAAATTTAACTAAAAATTAACTCCCCAAACATCTATTGTACTACATCAGTCTAAGTAAGCAGTCACTTCCAAAAAAAATTTTTATTCTCACAAACGACTTAGGAAATGAATCTTTTAACAAATGTTATTTTGACAATATTTTCCCTTGAGAAAGCTTTTAGTAGAAAATTTTGTTCTATGTGCATTATCCTTATACAGTACAAGTAAACGTCACACAACACAAATTTATTACAATATAAACACAAAATGCATAAATATATTACAATATAGTAAAAAAATGCTCAAATAATATGGTGATCGATTTCGGTAAACCACGCTCACCTTTCTTAGACCACAGGGATTCCCCAAAGAATGAAAAATGGTATTCAATAACTCAATTTATAGGCCTATGATCACTTGACCCCATTGGCTGGAATCGACAAAATGGCGGCTGCTGTGATATTATTGATTAATCCCTATTGGCTTTTAGTCACGGAAAATACATTATTAAAAACTATTTCGGAATCAAAATTAACCTGTTCATTCATTAATTTATCACGATCCTTATATTTTTCTTTCAAGGAAAAAAATTTCAAGAACTAAAAAGTGATCCTACAAAATAAATATCAGGATGAAATAAATAAAGTTTTAATATCTTGTACAACAATTATTACTGATAATGTTCGTTTTAGAGCTGTTATGAATACTCCTAAGGTACCCACAATGAATGGTATTCCGAAAATTCACAAACCTAATGTACCTATTAGGCCCCTGGTAAATTTCAAATCTGCACCTACTTACAATGTATCAAAGATATTGTCCAATATTTTTACTTCTGCTTTGAACTTTGAAAATAAATATACCGTTAAGAACAGTATTGCTTTTGTCGATAAGGTCAATCATGTAAAATTGTGTAATAAGACTAGGTTAGCCTCATTTGACATATGTAATCTGTATACTAATATTCTAGTTAATGAAGTGATTAACTTAGTTTAAGAAACACTTATAGAATAACAATATGACAAATTGTATATAAATCAAATTGTAAAGTCGCTCAAAACTATCTTGAAACAAAATTACTTCCGTTTCAATAACAAATTTTACTTACAAAACGATGGTTTAGCTATGGGTAGTATAGGCCTACTGTCAGCCATTTTGTCAGAAGTTTATTTACAGCATCATAAAGACTCCATTCTAGATAAATTTAAAAAGGAACATGATATCATATTTTATACCCGTTATGTCGATGATATTTTGGTTTTGTTTAACAAGAAATCATGTAATGACTTAGATAATATGTTAAATATACTTAATTGTCACCACCAGAAGCTTAGTTTTACTAGTGAACTTGAATCTATGAATGAAATTAACTTTTTGGATCTAAAAATAATTCGTGATCACAACAAACTTTCATATAATATTTTAAGGACACCTAATCAAACTAATTGTACAATGAATAACAGTTCTGTCCATCTCTCGTCTCACAAACAGCTAGCTTCAGAAGTATGTTATATAGGGCGTATTCAATACCATTAAGTGTTATAGATAGAAAACAGGAAATAAATGTAATAAAATCAATTGCTAATGCAAATGGAAACAAGGCATCAATTATTGATGAAATTGGAGGTAGTATAAAAAATAAAATAGCAAATAATTCGAGACGATAAACGAACAACACTTAAAAAAAACCTATAAAGAACAAAAGAAGTATATACCCCTCTATTACAATGCACCGTTTACACAAAATGTTGCAACACTCAGGAAGTGTACAATGAGCTTAGTCGTTACTGTGGTGAGGTATTCTATCATATACCAGATAGCAATGAATTTTTCGATAAGTTTCATTAGACCATTCACGATATTGTTCTGAAGCATACTCCGTTGAAGAGAAGTGGTGTGTAGATTTCCATCATGGTTTTCTCCTGAGTTGAGGAGGCTATCGTGCACAAAAAGATCTTGCATAGAAAATACAAGGCTACTGGTAATTTTGGGCACTAAATAGAATTCCAGAGGGCCCGATGCCGTTGTAAGATGTTGAGTGACCTCTGAACATGGAGCGAGTTAACAACTCTATTCCCTTAAATATCAAGGCTTTCTGGAGTTTTGTCAGGAACTTTAAATCAGAGTCTAACAGAGCAAATGAATATTTCTTGGATGATCAACGTGAATCTAGTCCTGAGGGTATATGTAACACATTTGCTGATTATTTTGCATCCGTATATAGACCTTCGGTTGACCTCATCCCTCGGTTTGACTTTATCACTCAGATCAACATGTCGTCTTGTACGTTCAGGGTTAAGGATGTGGGGAGAAAACTTCCTTCATTGGACACTTCCAAGGGAACTGGGCTTGACTTGATTCCTCCATCCGTCTTGCGCTTCTATGCTCCCATTATTGCACCTCAACTTACAGCTATCTTTAATAGATTACTTGATGATGGTATTTTCCCTGATGGATTTAAGAGCTGTTTTATTGTGCCTATTCATAAGTCGTCTGATTCTTCTGATATTCACAATTACCGACCAATTGCTAATCAGGCAGTTCTGGGAATATTTCCGAAACCTTGGTTCTTGACTATGTGAGCTTCCCATTTAAAAACATAGCACCCCAGCAACATGGTTTCACCGCAACTTCTGGTGTCCCTCAGGGGTCACGACTGGGCTCTTTTCTCTTTAATCTCTATATTTATGACTTGGTAAAGTCATTATTAAATGTTGACTGCCAAATGTTTGCGGATGATGTCAAGGTCTACCATGCTATTAGGGACCCTTCTGACACTGAGACACTGCAGATGAACCTATGCTTAATTGAGAACTGATGCATCACTAATGCTATGAACATAAATGCCACCAAATATTCACTGGTTTCATTCACTCGCTCTAACCAACCTCCTGTGGTATCTGACTTCTTGCTCAATGGAACTGTTTTATCTCGTAGTACAATCGTCTGTGATCTTGGTGTCGTCTTCTCTGTTGATCTCAGCCCTGATAAGCATATTGACTTCGTCTTTGGTAAAGCCCCACGAATGCTCAACTTCATACTAGAGCTTCAAGAAGTGGTCTTGGCATTGAGGCACTGAATATCCTCTATGAGTCCTTGGTAAGGAGTATACTTGAATACTGTTCTGTTGTCTGGTGCCCTTATCAACTCAATCACATTGAACGTCTAGACAGGATCCAGCGACGCTCCGCTTGATATTATTATTGTTGTTGTTAATATTACTATTATATTGTTATTAATATTGTCATTATCGATTCGTAAACTCACTGTTGCTATTTTTGACCATTGTACTGAGATAATATTGTGATAAATCTAAATGTAACAAAATCTTGTATTCATATCAATATACATTTTTGTAATTTGTTATTTGCATCATTATTGTAATATTGTATTTGTATTTGTCTGTTCAACGTATCGTTGCTGTTTTTGATCATTGTGCTGCCATAATATTGTAATACGTCTAAACGTAGCTGTTGTCTTATATAATGATCACTTCTTTATTAATTGTGTCAGCCTTTGTTGTACTTATCTGTAATATGGATTTCTCCGTAAATAAATAAAGAAATTCAATTTATTAGTAGCCTTTATGACTTGTAATACTATGTCCAACATTTTACACCCGAATATTGAAAGTGAAGATAAATTCAATAACGCAGGAATATATAGGATTAACTGTAATGATTGTAATATGTTTTACATAGGTAAGACTGTAAATTTTAGCAAAATATATAAAAACCATGTCTCTGCTTTTAAAAACAAGAAACCTGAAAGATTAATGTAACTAAACACCTTCTGAATTGTACCCACAGTTTGAATAAAAAAGATGAAAATGTAGATATTCTAAAAGTTTGTAAGAAGGGTCGTATTATGAATGCTTAGGAAGAGTTATTTTATTTATTAAAGCAAAATATAAGGATCGTGATAAATTAATGAATGAACAGGTTAATTTTGATTCCGAAATAGTTTTTAATAATGTATTTTCAGCGACTAAAAGAACAGAAGTAACAGCCAATAGGGTTTAACCAATAATATCACAGCAGCCACCATTTTATTGTTTACGGCAAACACAATTTTACAAATACAGTCTTAGAACTGGTGACAATAATTTTATGATAATGCACTAATGTATAAAATATAGAATAAATATGTGAGGATACAATCAAGAATCAAGACTGTTTTACTGTCGTAAAACTATTTACATAGCATGGACAATCGTCAAAATATTAGGAGTATAACAATGCTGTGAATGTGATAAAATAAACTACATTTATAACTAAACACTTTTTTTTTTTCAGAAAAATAGTCCTGGACACTGTATTACTCTTTTTTTTATTAAATATGACTTTAATCTGCCTTTAAACTTATCAAACTCAATTTCACATCTTAAATCAGAAGGCAAGACGTTAAAAAGTTTTATTATATTAAGGTATGGCTGTTTTTCAAAAAAGGCTGTGTTATGCTGAGGTATTGTTAAAGTGGAGGAAGCATGTCTAAGATTATGGTGATTGTTGTTACGGAAGTTAAATAAATGTTTATTTTGTACAAAAAAAGTCAATGACTGGTAAATGTACAAACCAAAAAAAGTGAATAAATTATAACCTCAAAAAACACCTCTACAGGTATCAGTCATCCTCAATCCAAAAATCAATATAATGGCTCGTTTCTGTAAACGGAATATTGATTTAGTTCTTGTTGTTTCAGCTCCCCAGATCACAACGCCATAACTTAAGTGAGGAAATAAATACCCATAATAGGCTGTAAGCAGAACACTGGTATCTGCAAACTTAGACAATCTACGAAGTATGAAAACACCACTATTCAACTTGTTAGAAACCTTGGCAATGTGTCCAGAGAAATTCAGGCGATGATCTATGATTAAACTTAAAAAGTTAGTCTGAGTACAACACTCAACTATACTCTCGCCTATAAGTAAACTAGAAGTATTGTCCACTGAGGAACTCAGATGGAATTCCATGAAATTAGTTTTATCAGTATTTACAGAGAGATTGTTGCTAACCAGCCACTGCAATAAAAAACTACTTTGTATGAATAATTCAATCTCCAGATTTTCGTGTGAAAAACTGTTTACATTCATAGAAGTGTCGTCAGCAAAAAGACACAGTTTAACTCCAGAGATGCTAGTATGTAAGTCATTTACGAAGAGCAAAAATAGGATAGATCCAAGAACCGAGCCTTGTGGAACGCCACAGGTAACAGCAATTTCACAGGATTTATTAAATGAAATACAATCATCATTCAAATAAGGGATTTTAACTGCTTGTGTCCGGTCTTTTAAATAAGAAGAAACCCAGCTTAGGGCATTACCTCGTATACCAAAATGTTCTAATTTCTTAAGTAACAGTTTGTGGTTCACCATGTCAAAAGCCTTACTAAGGTCTACAAATAACCCAAAAACATGCTTAAGTTCATCAATGGCCATTGAAACGTCTGAAATAAATCTGAATATGGCATTTACAGTAGACATATTTTTCTGAAACCCAAAATGTCGCTCAAAAATAACACTATTATCAATCAAGAACTGATAGAGCCGATTCAAATACAGTTTTTCCAAAATCTTAGAGAAAGTAGATATAATAGAAATTGGCCTGTAATTGTTCATGTCAGTAACATTACCTTTTTTATGGAGAGGTTTTACAACTGCCATTTTCAGGGACTTGGGAAATTCACCTTGGAGAAATGATGTATAAGCCAAATGGGACAGGGGTAGAAATAAGCTTTCACCAACTTTCTTGAGAAGTCTTGATAAGATACCATCAACTCCAGCAGTATCACTGATTTTTAGGGATTTTATAATTTGTGAAACTTCTGCATTACAATTTGGGTGGAGGAAAATATATGACAATTTACATTAAATACAAGAATTAACAGAACAAAATATAAAAATATATACAAAGAAAAATGCAAAGAACAAAAAGAGATTTTACAAAATAACAACGATCGTGCAAGTGCAACAGGATGGTAACAAATTTGTATAGCAAGAGACCAATCAACATGCTAACACTCTAATAAAATCTAATAATACAATAATAATGACTAGGATGGCAAATGTAATTTAAGCAAATAACATATAACGACATAAATTGCAATGCCTTAGAAATATTAATAAGTAACAGTGACTACGTTAGAAAAAATGTGTGGAAAAAAAATACAAAGAATATTGTATAATCTGCGGCCATGCAGAACAGTCATTGGCTGTTCTACCTAAAAGATATTTCACATCGGCCTTGAAGGGGAGGACACTGCGTTCGAAGAAATGTACATCACCACATATCGAATTTTCCGTTCGCATCAGAAGGGGTATTGTACTGTGCTGGCTGTACGTTGTGGAGTAATGGGCTCTCCTGAAAAGCTGCTGCTGTCTTGAGAGACGATGGATTTGGAAAGAAATTTTTCCTAGTAGTTCGGGACAGCCCAAAGAGCCATTTACAATCTTGTAAAGGAGTAGAGAGTCTATTAGTGCCCGACGCTGAGATAGAGGGAGAAGACCAAGACGAAGCCTGATCTCATCAAGTCACACTACGTAGTATTGGAATCCCAATATGTCACCAATTAGTCGCAGGAAGCGGTTCAGGATCCTTTCAAGTACATCTACAAGACCCAGTTGGTAGGGTGAAAAGGGTCTTTTGGTTAACTGGAAGACAAAGCCAATCACCATGTAGGCCTTGGAACAAACATGAGTGATGTGCAAGCCGGGATGGAGATTCGGCGTAAAATACACTCCTAGTGTACCGGGTCATTTTACCGGTACATTTTGTTACTTGTCGTTGTGGTTTGCCAGGCTGCTTGAGATCGCTTGTGCGCTGCAATTTGTTTACCTTCGTGGCCGTTGGCTCAGACTCTGTCGTTCCGGGTTTCCAGCTCTCGATCTGTCGGGTTGACCTGTCCCCGGCTGCCTCTGTTCACGACATGTTGCCTGGCTAAGAGACTCTAAAACGTAAGTGTTCATTTTTGTAATTTCAAATATCTAATCACCCTTTTGGTGAAAATATTCTGTTTAAAAAATAATAATAATCGGGCTTATTTGTTATTTTTTCAGGGTATTGTTATATTTGTGTTCTTGGTCTAGATGTTTGTCAAACTAGTTTCGAGTCCATGTGATCAAGGTTACTACTTTACCATTTATTTCTTTATTATATTTTGTTTTATGTTCAATCTTAGTTATATATACTTTTTATTAAGCCTTTTTCAGTTGGAGCTACCAATTTACCATATTTCTGTTCATTGATAATAACCTAGTCTATCTGTTTAGTTTGATTTTCATTTGTAACATTTTGCTTTTCTGTGCCAATAGCCGAGATTTTCAGTTTCTCATTTTCACTTCCATATACGTAATTCTTTTATAATTTGTTAAGTATGTAATTTGGTTTAAATCTAATTTTATAACAGAATCTTTGTAACCTAAAATTAATCTTATATTGTTTTGTTTGCTCCAATCATGTTCTTATTTGTCTTTTCCTGTTTTGTTTTGCAGTATCATGCACCTTATATTATTAGTTTGTTATGTGTATTTTTGTTTTGGCTGTACTTTTTTTAATGTGCTGTGGTTTGGCCTTGCAGTCCAGGGTCCTTGAGTGGGACGTTTTACCCTCAGCCTGCCATACGGGCAAAGTTCTACCATCTACACTGCTAGCCTGGCCTGAGGGCCATGTATAGACCCCAGTTGCGACCCTGCTGCCCCACCTACATCTTTGGGTAAGATTCTTCTGTCCTCGGGTCAGTGCTTCCGTTTTATTCCCGGCGGCTGAGCTGGGGGGGGGGAGTGTTAAAAGTGTCAAGAAAATAAAAAAAAATTGTGCTGATCAATTTAAGTATAGGCCTAGGCCTAGGAACTGGCCATGAACTTGAATATTTTGTCTACACACAGCCATGGGACATATTTATTTATTTATTTTTACACTTTGATGTTAAAACTTTATTGTTATTATTTTTAAGTAGTTTATTTTATTGTTATAGTTGTTTAAACTTTTATATTTGTTAGGCCCTACGGTTAAATTAGGGTATTATTTATTTTTATGTTTGGGCCTAGTGATTTAGTTAGTGTTATTTATTTATTTCGTGAATTGTATTGCTGATGTCAGGTTGTAATGAAACGGTACCGTGTTATATCTTATTTTTAATTACTTCTTTTGTTTAGTCTTACCAAAAGGGGCTCATTTATTAATGTTTTAATTTGGAGCTGCCCAGGGACTCCAGCTTACTCCTTGGCGTCGGTAGAATCATGTGATATGGGCTAAATTGCCGGTTAATTGGTGTTGTCAAAAATTTTCATTGTAAGTTTTTTATAAATATTTTGGGTCTCTGGTATTTCTGCAGATAGGCACTTATGTTTTGTAATTTTGGTATTTATAGCGTTTGTTGTTTTTGTGTTAGTTTGTTATCTCTTGTTAATTTTGTGTTTCTTGTGGATTTTGAAGTGTAATTTTGATATTGTGGCCTTCTGCCGGTTTTTCAGAATACTTAATTAGTTTTCTTGAAAATAAATTAGTTTTTGCTCAGCCGCCGAGTTGTGATTTGACCCTCCGACTGCCACCCGTGATCCTATCGCCTGTCTATTTTTGAGCCATCCCCCCCCAGTACGGCACGACTTCCAGTTTTAGGGGAGGATGGGTCTCACAAGGTCACGGACTTCACTGACAAACTGGAGAACATGCTGGCCAATGTGGAAGCTGGAAGGAAACTTCTGTGGAGAGCGTGAGAATTGCATCACTACGCACTTTTTCTCGTTCAAGTCCATGTAGTTGATATCGCACCAGTGGAGAATTTTATCAAGATTTCTCGGAAAACGGACACAGTATTCCTTTGAGGCTATCTCCCAGAAGAGTTTAACATCATCTACGAAGAAGAGAATTTTCACATCCAGTACATCCACTAAGTCATTGACAAACAAAATAAATAGGAAAGGGCCCAGAAACGACCCCTGAGGGACGCATGAGGTAACAGCAATCTGGTTAGATAGACCAGAAGAGTGTCTGACAACAAGTGAGCGATTAGACAGGCAAGAGCGGATGACGCTGAGTAATGGTCCGGTCAACTCGTATGCCACCAACTTGCCAAGTAAATGTTGATAGCTCACCCTGTCGAAGGCTTTAGAGTAATCCAGATTGATACAGTCAACAAGTAGATTCCTGGAAAAGGCTGTTGTGACAAAATCCTGCATCAGAACCAGATTGTTAGAAGTTGATCTGCCTAGCTTAAACCTATGCTGCTGCGGAATGATATATTTCCTAAGGTCAAAAATTAGTCCATCTAGCACCAGGCCTTCAAATAGTTTGCCAATTACAGAAAGAAGAACAACAGGACGGTAGTTATTAACATCACTACAATCACCTGTCTTGTAGATGGGAACTATGATGCCAGATTTCAGGTGAGAAGGAAAAATGCCGGAAGAGAAGAAACAATTAAAGAATATGGTAAGAAAGGGGGCAAGAACGGACTGCAGAATTTAATGATTTGACGGGGTTTTCCATCAGGACCAGCTCCCTTAGAGGCATCAACGCCGTTGCACTTCTTTTCCACCTCTAACGCATATATACGCCATGCAGAGAAGGAGTGTTCTGTCTTATCTTCATATAATGGAGGATTGTTTACAGGTGACATGAAGATCGATGAGAAGAAGTGGTTAGAAATTTCAACAGGATCCTGGGAGGTTAACTCATTATGGTGGAATGCCATAATTATGGTTATTGAACACCATTTTTCATTCTTTTGTGAATCCCTATGGTCTGAGGAAGGTGAGAGTGGTTCACCGAAATCAATCACCATAATATTTGTGCATTTTGTACTTGTATTGTAATATATTTGTGCATTTTGTGCTTATATTGTTATGAATTTGTTTTGTGTGACGTTTCCTTGTACTTTATATGTAGCAACACGTATTATGCTAATTAAATAACTATTTTCCTTAACTCAAAGATAAGCTTCGACTTAGACTAACACAGTATTGTGATTAGGCTTTTAGAATGTTACAGTTGGTAAACTTATAGTGTTAGCGTATCACAAATGTGAATGTAAGAATTATTGAAAAATCCGAAAAATTTAAAGTATTTTGTATTGTAATTGTATAAAAGGTATCATCATCATTAGATCGTTATATTTTAAAATTACATTAAAATTTGTTCTGGAAAAAATAAAAAAATAATAAGAATAAGGTGTATAAAAAATAATATGCACACATTATTATTGAGTTTAAGAAATAACTATCAATATTTCCAGTTTTGCAATACCATAAAAGTACATTGATGAAACGAAAATACAATGTTTCAAATTTTAGTCTTCAATACCTGAATGTCAAAAGTTTAATATTACCAAGTCATCATAAATTTTCATTAAAATTTATTTTTGACATTGTATGGCAATATTATTGTAGACAGCCATATAAAATTGTTACGCAATTATTATTACTAAATTTAATCATTACCAAAATAACAGAAAAATTACTTAGTAAGATAAGACAATAAAATCTTATCTTACTACATTTTCGTAATCATATAATCAGGACATTTAAGTTTAGATTTATTACTAAGGAATAACTGTAACGTTAGCAAACTTTAATGTTACAATAAATGTTGAAATACCATTTATATTTCTATGTATATAACCTAACCTAACCCATCCGCCCACCCATACACATACAGTGGTATTGGCCCACCCACCCATACACATACAGTGGTATTGACCACCCACCCATACACAAAGTGGTATTGACCCACCCACCCAGCCATACATGTTCAGTGTTGTTGACCCAACCGCCCACCCAGACACGTACAGTGGTATTGAATTGATTATTTAATACCACATTGAGAAAAACTAACATAGTTACCACTTTTTACCAGAGATGTTTTATTTGTATCGTGTGCTACCAGTAGTTTTTGGAAAAATAAATTCTATTCACCTAACGCCAAACCTCAAACACTCAAAACCCTCTTCCTCCCCCCTGCTCCCCTCGAACATCCATATTACATCTACCTTTTGTAGGCTGGTTGTTTCTACATTGTAAAGAGAATATATGCGAACCATACATCTGGAATAAACACGCTTCACTGTCCTTTGGATAGGTAAGAAGGTATTGTTAGTAACAAAATCTTGGTATTCGGGATTCGGGGTTAGTAATACAGTAGTAACGACCGTGGAAGCCTATCCATGAAGGTATTAATAAGTGTAAATATGAATGTTCGAGGGGAGCAGGGGGGAGGAAGAGGGTTTTGAGTGTTTGAGGTTTGGCGTTAGGTGAATAGAATTTATTTTAACAAAAGGCAATTTGCGTGTTGTTTGTAATGTCAGTTGTACTAAAAATATAACTACAAACTACAACTACAAAGATCAAAACGATGTATGCTATAATTTATTATTTTTACACAAAGTACAGTAGACTCGCGATTATCCGAGGTAATTGGGACCGCGCATACCTCGGATACCGCAAAACTCGGATAACGCGGAGATCGGGTATTAACCTAAAATGAATGGAAAAATCGTAAAGAATGACGTAAATTATTTACTATGTACAAAGTTAGTAAACATTTATACAGCATAGTTTAAGTAGAAAAATATGTACATACTGAATGATTTTCATTTTTTGAAAAAGTCTCTTATCGATTTCTGCGTCAACTTCCTGTTGTCATTTTGACGCTGCGCTGTTGCGCCAACGCTGAAGATGAAGGTCATCGGCAGGGGTTGACTCCTCCTGTTGCTCAATGTAGGCGAGAGCAGCTTCGAGCGCCTTCAATCCGCTGGAGTGAGATATTTTTTTTTCCACTATCTCATCAGTGTCATCATCTGCGACGTTGTGTGGGTTGGTGACCATATCGGTGATCGCATCATCAGTCAGTTCCATTTGCTGGTCTTGCATGAACCACTCGTTGACGTCTTCATCATTGATCGGCAGTTCCGTTGGTAACTGATTAGCGAGGTTTACTATTTCAGCGACACAGTTGTTGTTATCATTTTCATTGCTTCTTGTTTCAATTTGGAAAAGTTTTCGCCATGACTTTTGCAAAGTTGAAACTCTCACATCATCCCACGCTGAAACACTCCAGTATGAGACGTCCTTAACGGTGATCTTTTTAAGTGCTGCAGTTACCGTGATTCCCTCGTCCAACCATGTCAACAACACTTGGAGAAGCCTTCGCCGATAGTGCCGTTTCATAGCCTCTAAAACGCCTTGGTCCAGAGGTTGAATAAGAGATGTGACATTTGGTGGCAAGAAAACAGCTTTTATGTCACCACTAATCAATTCACTTGCATCTGGATGAGATGGCGCGTTGTCTATAAGAAGGATAGCTTTTCTTGGTAGGTTCTTCTTTTTCACGTAGGCCTCAACAACACGAACGAACTCTTCAAAAAACCACTCTTTAAAAGTTTGGCCATCCATCCATGCACTTCGTTGATGCCTGTACATGGTTGGTAGGCAGTTAACTTGGATATTTTTAAAAGCCCTTGGGTTCTTAGATTTTCCAGTAAGGAGAGGTCTCAATTTTAAGGATCCAGAAGAGTTGCTACACATCAAAAGAGTTACTCGTTCTTTGCTCTTTTTGTATCCACGCGCAGTTTTTTCACTTTGGGCTGCCAATGTTTTGTTAGGAAGCATTCTAAAATTGAGACCGGTTTCGTCGCAATTGAAGATTTGGTCTGATGTGAGCCCATGGTCTAAAACAAGATCTTTCATTCTTAAGCTAAACGTCTCAATTTCAGATGAATCAGCAGAAAGTTTTTCGCCAGAAATATTCAATTGTTGGATGCCATACCTCTTCTTCCACCTGTCAAGCCAACCATCACTTGCACTAAAATTAGCCTCACCGTCCTTAAACCGTTTGTTAAACTCATCAGCCTTAGCTTGAAGCATGGGACCACTTATTGGACTTCCAAACCCTCGAAGATTAGAGAACCAAAAAAAAAAAAAAAAAAAAAAAAAAAATAAAAAAACGCTTCAGAAGTCTGTTCGTACTCCCCTTTCTTCATAGTTTTCCGCAACAAATCACTTCCACCACTTACACTTTTATTAACCCACTGTTCAATATCTTTCCGCTTACGTCTCCAATCTCCAACAGTCACTTCTCCAACACCTAGGTCAGCGGCAACCTTCTTTAACGACTCACCCTTATCTAAACGTTTTATTGCACTTAACTTTGTTTCTAAACTAACCACCACCCGTTTACGTTTTAAACTCATGATGCACTTGTCGCAAAAACAACACTAAGCAAAGACACGATAACGAAATGAGAAGAGGGACGAAACGAACAGGTTGCAGTGATGACTCAAACTGAACTGACGGGTGACGTGGTGACGAACGCCGGCCGGCTCGACTTAACAGCAGCCAGTAGATCCATACCGGCTAGAACAATAAACACTCGCTGGTGACTCATCTATTCCGCGTACCATCGGCCAGTGCATGCACTTTCACTTCGTCGCGCTCTTCATGCTAACTAAATTATTTGTTCTTTTCAAATACTACCTCGGTTAATCCAGAGGCTCGGTTAATCGGGCCTCATATAATTGCGATTGTACTGTATTTCCAAAAATATGAAAATGTAACAAAATGTTTTAAAAACTAAAATAACAATGTATTACACAACTTTTAATTAAGTAATTCAAAAGTAAATAATAAAAATTCTAGCTTCTAACTATGATTTATACTGATACAAGATAAACAATTACTAATTTAAAATACTAAATTTTAAATACCCACGTCAGAACGGTCGCTTATAATGTCGAAACTTAATTCTACGTTTTCCAGTTGAGCAGATTAAATTTCTCGCCCAATACTAGCTGGACCATTACGTGGAACAGTTTTGATGGAACGAAATAAGTCCCTTATTTTCAATCCGTCAATACCTGTAGGTGGGATGAAACTCCGATGGAACTTACGGTGAGTCTATCTAAACAATGGATCACATAGTTACCGAATGCGTCCTGCAATATTTTACGGATGGATTAGCTAGCGTAAATAGGGCAGGTCAGTAAGGAAGGACTTAACTGGCTAGATGGATTCAATTTAGCTTTGTGACAGGACATCACTTTATATTTTTATTTATTTAACAAGACATTTTTCAATTATTTATAATACAGTTTTATAGTTTTTTACTCAATAAATGGTAGCTGACACAATATAATATTATATATATATATATATATATAGTTAAGTTTTGAAAATTAGCTTAAGAAATTCAACAAATATATTGTGCATTATTTATTTAACAAACAAAAAAGTTCAGATATTAAGCACATTGATATACAGTTTATCTGATATATATATATATATATATATATATATATATATATAAAATGGACATTTTAAATGTTACGTTTATTAAGGTAATAAAAGTTCAATAATAAAAGTTAACTAGAAAATATTAAATAAAACATTAAAGTTAGAGGAAGCCCTTTTGTTTCAGCTAACTCGTGCCATTAATTTCAACCCTCTAGAATTGTTTTTAAGCTCTTTACCTCGTATTTTATTTCGAGAGAAATGATAGATTACTAAATTCTGTTACTTAAAACATTTATAGGGGCGATATTATTATTTTTTAAATAATAATTACTAAAACTATCTTTTTTGAGTAGGCTACTCTGTGCAACTTAAAAACAAAAAGAAAAATGAAATTAAATTTGTTCAAATATCAGGAGTTGATGAGTTACAGTAAAGTATAGGACTATACTGTTTAATTTCAAAGTATTTTATAATTAGAATAGTTGTTTAGTGTTAAAAGTAAAAAAAACAAAAAACACAAAATATAGCTAGACAAGATTGAGGGATACAACATTCTATTTATTAAAAAATATACTAAAAACATGTACAAAGTCAATCATTATTGCCCTGGTATAGTTCTGTTTATTGATATTAAAACCTTTAAAACTAACATGTTTCATTATTTCAAAGTATATTTTCCATAAATATATAAATGCCTAAACGTTCATTCATAAATAGCCAACAACTGGAATGTCCTAATTGATATCTATGTTATACTATAAATAGCCTTTTGTTTTCAATCAATAGGGTTTTTTTGTTACCGAACGTATTGCAAAAGTAACAAAATAATACATAATTATCTAAAATTTCCTATGAATCACGAATAGGAATTTATAGAAGTTTTTGAAGTAACTACCAAAGTAGTTACTTCAACAACTCTGGTTACCAATGGAGGACCTATAGACTATAAAAAAAGGGTAGTGCAAGTTCCGAATATTGGCTTTCGTGGTTTTTACAGAAGACCAGAATACTTGACTTTGTTTTGAAGTCTTTGTCTGAGTTTTACTGCTGGGGGTTTTTCTTGTACTAAGAAAATTTCACGCTAAACTACCTACATGAACTCAAAACTGCCTTTTTTGCATAACATTAACAAAAAGACACTGCAATGAAATAATAATTTATAATGAGTATGTATAACAATATAATTACCTCTTCAAATATAAATTACATTATATAAACCTTCAAAATATGACATATACAACATTTTAAAAAGTTACCTTATTAATGTATTTTACTCATTGTCTTGTTTCCGACAATGTTTATAACATATATTATGCTTTTTACTAATAACTAAAGCACAATATATTAAGACCAATCCTCCCACCAAAACTGGAAGTCGTGCCGTACTGGGGGATGGTTCAAAATCAGATAGGCGATAGGATCACGGGCAGCAGTCTGAGGGTTAAATCATAACTCGGCAGCTGAGTGAAAAAAACTATTTATTTTCAAAAGAAATTAATTTTGGCAGAAGGCCATAATCAAAATTACACTCAAAATAACAAGAAGGTACACAAAATTAACAAGAAATAACAAATAATACAAAAACAACAAAAGCTGTAATACCAAAAATTACAAAACATGTGTGCCTATCTGCAAAGTTACCAGATACAAAGTTTTTTAATATAAAATTTAGAAATTTTGAACAAAACAAATAACCGGCAATTTAGCCTAAATTCCATGATTCCTCCGAGGCCAGGGCGTAAGCCGGAATCCCTGGGCAGCTCCGAATTAAAGAAAAGTAAAACATTAATAAATAATCCCCTTTTGGTGAGACTAAAAAAAGAAGTAATTAAAAATAAAATATAACATGGTACCGTTTCATTACAAACTGACTTCAATAATACAATACACGAAATAAATAAATAACACTAACTAACTTAAACTAGGCCTAAATATACGAGATCACAAAATGAATCAGTGGCCCAACATATTTTTTGTTTTTTAACTATAAATAAATAGTTTTAAAAAATAACAAGAAAAATAAACCTCTGAAAACTTAATAAATAACAAAAAATATTAACAAGTATACAATATTTAAAAAATATGGCCTATATATAAAAACATTTGGCTGCGTTCAAGAGTAGGTATATAGGCAGTTTCTAGGCCCAGGCCAATTATTAAATTGTTCCACACAACTCTTTTTTTGGTTTCTTTTTTCTTGTTATAGTTTTTCTTCATTTAACCACCCCCAGCTCAGCCGCCGGGAAAAACAAGGAACGCACTGACCCGAGGACAGACGAAAAGCTCTTTAAGTTGAGACGAGGGCAGCGGAGTAGAACATGGCCCTTTTACAGGGTCCCCAGGCCAGGATACCACAGTGGAGAACGGCAGGACTTCATCCGAACGGCAGGCTGAGATTCAACGTCTACTCAAGGACCCTGGACTGAACAGTTCAAACCACAGCACATTAAAAAAATTACATCCAAAAACAAAAATAATACAGATAACAAACTAATAAATATGAAGCGGCAAAACAAAACAGGAAAAGACAAAATTGAGTGTGTACATACAAAAGAGAACCTGAAAGTGTGGTAGAAACTACAAGTTAAACATACAGGAATTAAGAAAATTAAACAGGTAGAATAGGTAATTGACAAATAACAGAAATATAGTGAAAAGGTAACTCAAACTACAAAATGATCAATAAAAATGATATATAACTAACATTGAACAGAAAACAAAATGTGGAACATAAAACAATAATATAACAAAGAAATGAATGGTAAAATAGTAACATTTAGGTCATGGGCTCGAACCTAGGTTGACAAAGATCTAGACAAAAAACACAATCTAACAACATACTGAAAATAACAAATAAGCCTGATTTATATTATTTAAACAAAAATATTTTCACCAAAAGGGTGATTAGGTATTTGGAAATAACAAAAATGAACACTTACGTAAGAGAGTCTTTAGCCACTCATACTAGAAGTTACGGTAGGCCGATGAAGACAGGTTCAAAAACGACAGGCCAACCTGACAGACCGAGAGGTTCAGAATCACGGAACGAAATCAACGTGACTCAACAAAGTCTGAGTCAACGGCCACGAAAGAAAACAAATCGACAGCGTACGAGCGATCTCAGGCAGCCTGGCAAACCACGACGACAAGTAACCACAAATGTACCGGTCAAATGACCCGGTACAATATGTTGTAAAAATCACAAAATGTCGTGATAGTTTTAATATAAAAGGAACATATAAAATTTAACTTATTACTGTGACAGCGTCTGTTCGACCAAGTTTACCAAGAGTTTAATACCAGGGAAGTTTGATGGTAAGCCAGGTACCACAATAGTAAAGTTTGATGGAAAACAAGGTTTACCAAACTTTACAACCAAAATACTTGTAACGACAACTATATTTACGTTCTGTTATGTTTAGTTTTGAATCATTTATAAAATATATGACCAATATTAAATTATTAGTTAAGTCTTTTTCTGTAATAAATAACAGAACGTAAACATAAATATAAGTCGGTACAAGTACTTTGGTTCACAAGTCTTTGTCTACAATAAATTATGTTAGTTTTAATTTTGGCTTTTACCATTATTATATTTGGGTAATGAAAAAAATATACAGAATGTTCAGATTCGACTGTCACATATTTTAGAGGATTGGTTTTTAGACCTTTACAAGCAAATATTCCGTATAACTTGTGCCCTATTTCGATTCGTTTTTTTGTTTGTGCGTCTGTATTTGTTTTTTACAAAAATTTGAATATCTCAATTACAGTTTGACATACAATACTGGATTTTCGTATGAAAGTTGATCTTAAAAAGACACATATTATGTAAAAAAGGCCGCATCTTAGTTTCAAAACGGTAGCTGTCTAAAGATGTCAAAGTTAAGTATAAAAAGAAACTATAAAATATAACAAAACAATTTGGAGACACAATAATTTCAGACTAAGTTATGCCAAAATCAACGGTATGCAATTTAAAAGATACCTTGATAAATAATAGAGAAAAATTATTTTTTTGTGATTGAAAGTATTGTTTTCTGGGTAAAGAGTACAGATAAACCGAAAACGAATCGAAAAAGGACACATGTTATGTGACATTATTAGCTTGTCAGACAATCCTCTAAAATATGCGACAGTTGAAGATGGACACCCTGTATGTACAAGATGGTTATAAAGTCCATTCTCCCACTTTTAAAAATATAATTTACATTTAAGGATTTATTTTCATGTAACATTCAGTATATAGACAGATGCATGATTGATTATACACTCTATCAAGTATGTGATATATTACACCAATGTGTTTTAATAGATGTAAAAGAATACATTAATATAAGGTGTTATTCTTAAAAAGAAAAACAATTATTAATTTTTTATTCATACAAAACAAAATCAATCGTTGAATGACTTAATGGACCAAACCTCAGTAATCGGTCTCCGGTTCCAGAGATTTTCTTGTAACAGCCAGCTTTGAAATAGAACAAAATAAAGTAGCTGTAAAACAGAATTTACGAAGGTTATTAAATACTTAATAGCTCATTTGGGGTCGTTATGGAACTGGGGTTTAATTAATCATTCAGTATACCTTGTACAACCGCTTCAGCTGTTCGCTAGCTTTCCATGAAGATAAGATATAAATATTATGTGGCTATAAATCAATATTATACATGTTTAATTAATCGTTCAGTATACCTTGTACAACCGCTTCAGCTGTTCGCTAGCTTTCCATGAAGATAAGATATAAATATCATGTGGCTATAAATCAATATTATACATGTTTAAGCATTTTATTTCACTAACTCAAAGTATTTCATCTCTAAATATGTTGAAACGAAATTGAGATAGATATAAAAAAACAGTAATTAAATATGTCTTTTTAGCCTTATAGCCATAGAATGACAACTTAGAATCTTGTACCATATATGAAATAGTAAAATTAATTTGTGGTAGGTCACAATGTAAATTAACGAAAGTTTTACAAAGTGGTACAAGCGGCTAAATTTATGTGTGCTACCTTACAATACGAATAATGAATTACGTGTATGGTGGGAGGGCCATATCCACTGTATTAGTATTGGTGGATGGGTCATACCCACCGTAGGCGTTTCGCTTGGTGGGAGGGTCATCACCATTCTAGGAGTATGGGTGGGTGGGAGAGTCTTAACAACTGTACGTGTACGTTTGAAGCGGCCGTAGCTACGAGGATAAGGCTCGGGTTTGATTACTAACAACAGTTTTTGCCCGGCCGCTCCCGTGGGTCGGAAATCACGTAAAGCCCTTAGCCACCTAGAGTGAAGTGTTAGGGAAGACTTCTTAGCCCTAACTTCACCTGGTAAAGTAAGATGATCTTTAACTTTTAAATGAGTGATAATTTTGATTGATTTTCCATTCATACTTACTATTTTGTGCAGGCGATACTGCTTATTTAAACATGATAATATGATTAGTGACGTAATTGCTTTTTTCTAGCGAATATGCAAATACCTGATATAAAATACTTTTACTTTATCCATGTCAAAAAGGTTAATGTATTGATGGAAATTCTATGCTTTGATAATAATATGCAGAAAAAACGTTTTAACACAAGTGAGATACAATAAAATACAACAGGAAACCAGACGTAATATAAAGTATGTTGAAGTTGTTGAAAAGTAAATAAGTTATTTTAATAATTAATTTTATAAAATGTGAATGTTACGTTTAACATTTCACTAGAGGCCATTTTATGGTAAAAAATAAATAGATGTCGTATTTAGAGTAATCAGGAGCGCTAACGATGTGGTTATGTGTATAACGAGGTAATAAGATTAGTGTAATGTATGTTATGTGTATACGACAGCGATGTTATGTACGTGATACAGTGTAATGTAGCCGGTGATACATAGTGAGTAAGTAATGTCACCAGCAATAGAGGGATAGTTGTGTCTTTAGCAATCCTCCAGTCAAGTAACCAATGGCGTAGGGAGGGACGATGTATCCTCCTTTACTTTTTCGTTTTTAAGCAGCGTGAAGTAGTCAGCAGGGTGAAGTAGTCAGTACGGTGGAGTAGTCAGTAGGGTGGAGTAGTCAGTACGGTGGAGTAATCAGTAGGGTGGAGTAGTCAGTAGGGTGGAGTAGTCAGTAGGGTGGAGTAGTCAGTAGGGTGGAGTAGTCAGTAGGGTGGAGTCGTCAGTACAGTGGAGTAGTCAGTAGGGTGGAGTAGTCAGTAGGGTGGAGTAGTCAGTAGGGTGGAAGCCTGTGAAGTCAACAATGAAGGGGCTGGGGAAACTGATGAGCGTCTCATGTATGATGGAAAATTATCAAGCCCCGCGGGCCTGTCATCATTTTCTACTCACGATCTACCTTAGTAAGCACTTGTTCATGAAATTCAAAATCAAAAGTCACCTGTCATTACTAATGTCTTATTACCAGCATCTTCACTTTATTTTTGTACAATGGCTTTTTTGTACTATTTTAAATAATGGCCTATTAGATATATCCCACAAATCATTTGTCTAAAAACAATAAATTAATTGACGATTCGAAACAAAGAAAATCAATATAAGGAGACAAAACGAATCTGTGTGTGGGTTACTCAATCACGAAAAAACTACTGAAGACATTCATATGAAATTTTGCATGGACATTCTTAGGGTATCTGGTTAACGCATAGGCCTATCTTTATTTCGAAATTCAATCAGGAAATCACCCCAGGGGTTCTAAGAAGTATCAATACAACTCCTATGGCAAAACCAATTTGAAAATTAATTGTTTGTAATAGTTTCATTAATCAGCTGATGGAATGTATAAACAATTTATATAGTTCTGAAGTAAATACCGAACCAAACCTAACCACAATAAAAGACGGTAGGTATCACGATGAGACTGCGCAGTATATTGTGACGTTACATGGGTGAAATCACCTGGTTTGATTATTCGATAAAATATTGGTAACTAAACCTACCAATCGCATGGAAGCATTCAGCTAAATAGTAGGCAAGTTTTTTTACCACTTATCAGCTGGAATCTTAAATTACGGGAATTAGAACAGTGTTTGTGTTTGTTGTTGCATTTCGCCCAAGTGACGTCAAACGAGATGCGCGTGATACTTACATCTTCTTTCCTAGGGGTACCGTGACCACAACACACTTTTGCATTATACAGATGCCAGTAGGTACATGTTTTGTATTAATGAATGCAATAAGCATAATATAAATCAACGTAAACCCCGAATAACGGGTACTGTGCTAGTTATTCATAAAAATCAATGATTTTATTTCGTTAAGTCTATTTTGTGAAAAAAAATAAACACTTTGTTTTGGATGATTTTACATGCAGGTTATTGCTATTTAGATATTTATATAGACTATAACACTGTGAATAACTGTCTATTTATAAGTTACTTGAATTTTAGTCCCTAAAAACTAGCGATATATCGTCGCAGTACATATTTGGAAACGTTTCAGTCAAAGTATTTAAATAAAGTCAAATCATTAGTAAGCTATATAAATGGTATGATACTTTCCCCGTTACTATGCAGAATAGTGAGTAAGTTCTGTTCAACTAAAAAGCGTATATTGCTGAAAGCCAGCACGGGAGATCAAGTGGTAGAAGATTAGGGATTCAAGTATTTCTGAAACAAAAGGGTTTCTAGTTAAATCCACAGCAATTGCATGTCACCGCATCCACAAGTTGTCTTTAATACGAAATGGGATAAGTTTGGCTTCCAGAAAACTCCTATTTCCTATAAAAGAATTTCTTATAATTCAACTTGTTACTCTAGACACAAAAAATTTGCATTCATTATTTATTAAAAAAGTATTATTTACAACACAATGTATTAAAATCAACTCCACGTAAAACTCCAAATACTATTTAAAATTAGGCCTAATAAATCTCTACAACAAAGTTTTCCCTAAAAAATATGAGAAAATACTTCTGCAGAAAACTTTAAGCAGAACATAACTTTGTTATACATCATTATAACAGAAACAATAAGTAAAAAGCTAATAGATAAATAAAAAATAAGCCAGTTAGTCCATGCAAAAGGCCTGATCAAAATCTCAACATAAGTGTCGAGATATTGGGAGGGAGATCTTTCGTAAGATGTATTTAGGTAAATAAAAATATAGGTTAAAATAACAATTTTACTACTATACAAATTATATATCCTTTTTAGCATATAGTATAATTTCATGATTAAAATAAGTTTTGGAATTGAAAAATATTATTAGTTTTTTTCAAATTTTCATTCAATAGAAAATAGCTCATTTTTTATATTTAAAATAAGTATAAGATATTTTCTAGGTATAAAGTGCAAAACTGGTCATAATAATGTTTATTATTAATTTCTTTAACGTATAGGTGTGCCAAACAGTACCAATGAGGAAACCAGCTGCAACTGCGACGGTGCCGGCCGTGAGACAGTACCGCAATACAGTTCCAGTTCCAAACAGTTCCACGACTCATGAGACACACTCTGTGGTACTGTTAGCTTTGATGGTGGCAGTTCTACAGTACCATAAAGGGTGTGGATTTTTAATCATAATTTCAGTTCCAGCTTGGTACTTACAAGATAAACATTTACTCTGTTAAACACATGTTTGATTTTAATGCAACATAAATGTAAATATTCATCTATAACGTTCATTTTTATGGATATATCGATTAAATGCTTACGATAATGCATATTAGAAAAGAGATAATCTCAGGAAGAATAAGATTTTTAAAAAATATAAAAAGGATAGTATGATTTATTTTACGAAATATGCAGCTAACATTTTTAGGCCTGTATATGAACAAAATATTAAATATAGCCAGTAGTGAATTGGTGGGCGAAATAGACTCACTTTTCTGGCCTCTGATTGGCCGAGAGCGGTCACGTGACCGGATCCAAGATGGCGGCCGGAACCGGATCCAAGATGGCGGCCGGAACCGGATCCAAGATGGCGGCGCCCATTTCCCACCAAATTTCCTAACCTCACTTTTCCTAACCTCAAATTTCCCACCAAATTTCCTAACTTCACTTTTCCTAACCTCAAATTTCCCTCCAAATTCCCACATCATACTATATGAAATTCACTGTTAACCTTGTTATACTATATAAAAATCACTATCTTTTTCCATGTTATACTATATAAAATGAACTATTTTTGTCCAATATGGCGTCTTTTTCCATGTTATACTATATAAAATTCACTTTTTTGTCCAATATGGCGTCTTTCCCTCCCGCGCCAACTCACACCCCGTGGGAAAATTCCCTCCCAAAATTCCCTCATCCAAGATGGCGGCCTTATACTATATAAAATGAACTTTTTTTGTCCAATATGACATCTTTTTCCATGTTATACTATATAAAATGCACTGTTAACCTTGTTATACTATATAAAATTCACTATCTTTTTCCATGTTATACTATATAAAATGAACTATTTTTGTCCAATATTGATGCCTTTTTCTATGTTAGACTATATAAAATGAACTTTTTTTGTCCAATATGACGTCTTTCCCTCCTCAAAATTCCCTCCCAAAATTCCTCATCCAATATGGCGACCTTTCCCTTCGGGTACTTCCGGCGACCGTCGGCTACCTTCGTACGCTCTTAGCCTATGATGCACGCGTCGTCTGCTGGTCGGGCGCGCATGCGCGTTGTTACTCTACTCATATATACACTATAACAAATTTAATATTCCATACACTATAATAAAATTAATATTTCATATACTCTATGTGCTCGACCCGATCGTAGTGCACCTGGTGGCAAAACTTAGCGCATCCTTTCGGAACATGGCGCCTTCGGAAGGGAAGTCCCCGGTGGTAATTCCCCTTCTCAAATTCGGTCGTTATACTATAAAAAATACACTCTTAACCTTTCCCATCTCATACTATATAAAATGCAAAAGATGGCGGCCATTTACATATGTACTATATAAAATGCTTTCGTGTACTTCCGGCGACCGTCGGCTACCTTCGTACACATCGTCTGCTGGTCTGGCGCACACCCAAATGCCACGCTCTGATTGGTTACCTCCCTACTTTACAAGTAATCTTTCTCACACGTACTGTTAGACTACTTATTTAATTTAATTTTTCTCAAATTTTAACAAATACACAGTTAACATACGCTCTTAGCTTTGGGTACTCATCCACGGTTTCCTACACTGTTACCTACCTATACTTATCAGTAGTTATTTTCTAAGGGTAATAGACTCACTTTTTTTTGGTCACGTGACCGGATCCAAGATGGCGGCGCAGTGTTGCCAACCCCCCAACCCCTCCCCCACAAAATATCCCTCATTTACCTCACATTTCCCTCACATTTCCCTCATTTCCCACATTTCCCACACATTACCCACATTTCCCACACATTCCCCCCACATTACCCGCCAAATTCCCATGTTATACTATATAAAATTCACTCTTAACCTAACTTTTTCCATGTTACACTATATAAAATGCACTTTTTTGTCCAATATGACGTCATGAAATACAAAAGATGGCGACCGGATCCAATATGGCGTCTCTTCCCGCCCGCGCCAACTCACACCCCGTGGGAAAATTCCCTCCCCAAAAATTCCGTCATCCAATATGGCGTCCTCATACTATATAAAATTAACATCATATACACTATAACAATCGGCGACCGTAGCGCCCCTGGCGGCAACGCCGACGCGACCGCAGCGCCCCTGGTGGCAACGCCGACCGATCGCAGCGCCCCAAGCAGCAATACCTAGCGACCGCAGCGCCCCTGGCGGCAACGCTGACCGACCGTAGCGCCCCCAGCGGCAACACAGCGCCCCTGGCGGCAACGCTGACCGATCGCAGCGCCCCTGGCGGCAACGTCAGGCGCCCCCTCCGCATCCAAACGCTCTGCCCCCTGATTGGTCGCCCCCTCCGCATCCAAACGCAGCCCCCTGATTGGTGGACATCCCTATTTAACCAATCAATCTTCCACTACCCAC
>JAQJVL010006490.1:0-28817 GCA_035578905.1 Stictocephala bisonia | reverse complement strand
GACAATATCAGAAACTACTTTACAATGGGACGACACCAGAATGTTGATACTTTTTACCTGTGTCAAACATACAGTAGGATACCCAAACAGCTGATAAGGGACAATGCAAACTTTATTATTGTGTTTAAGCAAGATGACAGAAATTTAAGACACATATACGATGATCATGTAAATACGGACATGTCTTATGGGAGATTCAAAGAGTTATGTGCCACCGCATGGAACAGTGGTAAGAACAAATTCGTTGTAGTGGACAAAGAACGTAACATTGACGATGGTAGATACCGCGTCGGACTCGACGAGTTTGTCAAAGTTTTACAACGCCATGCTGAAGGTTAGTTTTAGCCAACCTCTTGTGACAAGAGAGTACAATCTACCGATGAATGAGGATCGCAAATCATTATGGCAACAAATGACGTTAGACAGGCTACGTTTTAAAAGGCGAATAGATACGTTGGAAGAAACTATTTTTGGCCCACTCCTTTTGCTGCATATTGCGAAGCAGAAAGACTTGGAAAACAGAAAAACAGGAAAACATGAAAACAGAAAAACATGAAAACAGAAAAACAGGAAAACATGAAAAACATGAAAACAGAAAACAGGAAAACAGAAAAACAGGAAAACAGGAAAACAGGAAAAACAGAAAAACAGGAAAACAGGAAAACAGGAAAACAGAAAAACAGGAAAAACAGGAAAAACATGAAAACAGAAAAACAGGAAAACAGAAAAACAGAAAAACAGGAAAACAGAAAAACAGAAAAACAGGAAAACAGAAAAACAGGAAAACAGAAAAACAGGAAAACAGAAAAACAGGAAAACAGAAAAACATGAAAACATGAAAACAGAAAAACATGAAAACAGAAAATAACCTAAGGGGATTCCGTAAGATGAGGGATGGGAGCACAAGAGTGCAGGAGGTAGCAAATAGAAGAAGGTCGGCTACCACTTTCCGCAGTGGGGAGGGGCTGCGGAAACTCAATAAATAAGGATGTGATGTTCGAAATTAGTTATTCGACAAGATGACGTTCAAGGATACACATCTTACACGAGAAATAAAGATGCTGCAGGATAGTATAAGGCAAAAGTTGCGTGATATTAAGAGCAGTTCAATTCAAACACAACGTTCGTTGGAAGTACAGTACAAACCGTTGATTGATCCACTAAAACAGTTGACGGAGACGGTTGTTGCTGCCAAAGAGATCAAGCAAGAGCCCAAAGAGGAGATTGAAGGGGAAGTGGAGGAGGAGGAGGTTTTTGAGCCTGAGCAGTCATTTGGAAGACCGTCTTTAGCGTCAGAGTTTGACGCATTTATTCGTGCAAACAACATTGGAGACTTGTTAGGTACCTACCTTCAGTTTATTCAGACAGACGATAGGGAAGAAGCTGATTTCACGTACGGCATTCACTATGATGGCAACGAGTGGAAAATGGGATCGTATCCGGTTAGCTTTTCCGATAACGACATAATTATAAATGGAGTTGAATACAAGGGAACACCTGGACTGTTTGAGTTGATTTTCAAGAAACATCCGCAGAGTGGATCGTTCAACGACAATGATTTAAAAGTGTACAAGCAAATGCTAGAGGCAACTGGTGTTCACAAGCGTGAAGATGGAAAAGGGATAAAATCCAACAGAGGCTACAAGTACACGAATATTATATCAAATATATTTCCACCAAAAAATAAAAAGAAACTACCCTTACTACATGCTTCTCCAGCGTCTAGAAAAAGACCAAGTCAACCACTATCACCATTTATTGGTGAAAAGAGAAAAAAGTTGGGAGAGGGTTTGCTAATGGAAGTTGAGAAATCCAAAATTGACTACCGGTACTGGGATGACCCTAATGAATTGGTTGATCGTTTGCGTCTGTTGTTAGCTTCGAAAGAAGCAGGTAACAGTGGTCACAATAATGAGATTATCGCCATTCTGGAGGAGCTCAAGGAGGCGGATATTATAAAAGACTTTGATAACTTTATTTTGTAATCATTATCGTAATGTCTATCGACAAGTTCGGACGTCAGTTAGTTCAAAAAGGTGCTGCTGCTGCTGCTGTGCCCAAAGGAGCACGAGGTGAAGGATTTAAATTGACTCCTGAAGGAAACTATGATATGCAAAATAAAGTTTTAGCAAATTTAGGCGATGCAATAAATGAAAATGATGCCGTTAGTCTAAAAATTATAGGTGAGCATTGTGTATTATTCGAGGAGAAATACATTAATGCTAGAAATAGGTATATAGCGAATGTTGAAAATCCTATTGCAGCAAAAGATGCTGCAAATAAATTGTATGTAGACTCTCTTGTTCCACCTAGATGCCACACCTTTTGGCACTTTGGAAAAAAACGGTTGGTTGAGGTGGCCGACCCATTAAATGATAGAGACGTAATTACAAAGAAATACCTGATGGCTAATAGCCCGAAAAGGGCTAAAAGTGGGTGGGATTTTAACAATATGCGATTAACGTCAATCAAAGATCCTGTTGAACCTCAAGATGCAGTGACTCAAAACTACCTTTCAGGATCTCTTAACGTGGTACGTGAAAAGTGGATTCCTAAACAGACCGCTAATGAGTGGGATTTCGGAGATAAAAAGCTTTCCTCTGTGGGTGATCCAGTCACCATGCAAGACGCTGTAACTATGAATTTTCTTGTACGAGCAATGGGTGCATTACTTTACGATCTATACTATCGCATATTGCCACCTCAAGATCAGATCCACAGTTTGTCTAAAGAGGAGTGGATCGACAAACATATTGTACGACCGTATTTCTTAAACGAAGCTACTAGAGTTAGATCACACGAATAAAAACCCTTGAATTTGAATAGAGACCGTCATTTGATTATTATAATGCCAAGAGTCAACAAGAAAAACGTCAGTCGTCATTCAACAGTCAAAGGGTGTGGACTACTAGAGACACTCGGTGGTTTTGCCAGTTCAGCTCTTAACAAAGGAATCGATCTACTACCAGTGGAACTTCATCTACCAGGAGGTTACAGGTACTGTGGTCCAGGTACAAAATTAAAGGAGAGATTAGCTCGTGGTGATCAGGAAATTAACAAGTTGGACGAAGCCTGTAAGGAACACGACATTGCATATTCCAAATATAGTGACAATCAACACCGTAGACAGGCGGATTAACAGCTGGCCGATAAGGCTTGGAATAGGGTTAAATCATCAGACGCTTCTTTAGCAGAACGAGCCGCAGCTTGGGCCGTGACAACAGCTATGAATGCCAAGAAAAAGCTGGGAGGTACAATGAAGAGACGACGCGTATGCAAAAAGAAAAAGATCGCAAAGTGGCGAGGTAAAGGTTACTATTTGAGACCTTACAAAAAGGGAGAGGGATACTACTTAAAGCCGTACAAGCAGGGAAATGGATCACCTAAAGTCGTACATAAGAAAAAAAAAAAAGTTTGCGTTAAAACACTTACCGGATCGGGCTCTTACAAACTTTGACCTGGACAGATATGCACGTAAATTTAGAATACCACATTTTCGATGTGTTTTTATGAGAAACGCCTTACCACAGAATATTTGGAAGAAGGAAAATGCCATTGTTAATTTAGATTCAAACAGTGGGAGGGGCACTCACTGGGTGTGTTATAAAAAAGTTGATAACATGGTGAAATACTTTGATAGTTTCGGAAACCTACAACCACCACCAGACCTCTTAAAGTATTTTCAGGGATGTAAAGTTTTGTACAACTACACTTCGCATCAGACTTTCGGCTCCAACATCTGCAGTCATTTATGTTTAGAGTTTTTGATGAATTAACTTTAGTATGTGTCTAACTTTTAGAGAGAGAGCAGCATTATGTTTTGTGTGAGTGGAAATAGTTCAGTGTTTGGCTGTAATATTTTTCCTGCAATAGATCTCTCTGAGGGTGATTGGGAAATTGGATTGGTAGACTTTACAACATACAATTCTATACCAAACGTTGAGAAGGGAGTCAATAATTTGTTCTATTACGGTGATAAAATTGTCGAAATACCGACTGGTTCTTATGAAATTGACGACATTACACAATTTATCGAACACAAAATCAACGATCCTAATTTAAAGATTAGAGGCAACAACAATACGTTTAAAGTTGAAATTTACGGTGAAAAGGTAATTGATTTCTCTCAGGAAGACAGCATAGGTTCACTGTTGGGCTATTCCAGATCGATTCTTGAACCAAATAAATGGCACGTGTCAGACACACCAGTTGCCATTATTAAAGTGAATGTCATACGAGTCGAATGTAACGTGGTTAGAGGTTCTTATCAAAACGGTACAGAAGGACACGTTATTCACGAGTTTTACCCTGCCGTACCTCCTGGGTTTAAAATTGTTGAAACGCCCCGTAACGTCATTTACTTGCCAGTAAGCGTCAAGAGGTTGGAAAACATAACAGTTAGACTCTCCGATCAAGACAATCGTTTGATAAATCTGAGAGACGAAGTGGTCAACATTAGACTTCACTTGAAACGCAAAGATGGGTCTGATTTTCAATAAATTAGATGGACACAGGACAAAATCAATCAGTCGCCTGTTACGTTTGAAACGGTTAACATCAAAGAACAAGGAGTTTTTACAGTCTCTCGGTCTTCAATATGTTGTCCGTAAGTAGTAAAGCACAATTTGATGAAAGTGTGACAGAGTACGAGTACCGTACTCATGCACCTTTTACATCGACAACTTTTAATCCGGACGATGAGGTGCGTATTTCTATTCAACAGCAGGATGGATTTACATACCCTTGTGAGAGTTACTTACACGTGACTGGTAAAGTGACAAAATCTGATGGTCAGACACAGTATGATAGTTTACATCTAGTCAACAATGCCATGGCGTTTCTGATTAACGAGATTAGATATGAAATTGGCGGTGTAATTGTCGATCGATCTAAAAATGTCGGTATAACATCCACTATTAAGAACTTAGTAACCCTAACTCCAGACGATGAGAAGCGATTGATGAACGCTAGTTGGGTTGGAAAAGGATCATTGAATACGGTGAAGGAGTTTTCTTTTTGTATTCCTTTGAAATTGTTAATGGGGTTCTTTGAGGACTACAAACGAATCATTGTCAACCAAAGACAGGAATTGATTTTGCTCTTGTCTTCCAATGTTAAGAACGCCTTGTACAAGGAGGTTGCGGCCACTGATTTTAAGTTGACGATTGATAAGATCTACTGGCGGGTTCCCTACGTAAAAGTGTCTGATGATATGAAGTTGTCATTACTACGGGTGCTGGAACAGGATCGTGTATTGGAAATGCCTTTCAGGTCTTGGGAGCTGCACGAGTTCCCTGAACTTCCCACAAGTACGAGACAATCTTGGACCATCAAGACTTCTTCACAACTGGAAAAGCCACGTTACGTAATATTAGCCTTTCAAACTAGTAAGAAAAATTATATAACCAAGGACGCTAGTATCTTTGACAAGTGTTCACTGTCGGATGTAAAGCTCTTTCTAAACTCTCAGTACTACCCGTATGATAACATACGTGGTGATGACGCTCTGTTGTATGAAATGTACGCAAGGTTTCAATCCTCATACTACGGGTCGAGTTCACCCAGTCCCATTATGAATCGTACAGCTTTTGATTCTTGTCCCGTTTTTGTAATCGACTGTTCCAAACAGTCTGAGAACCTCAAATCAGGACCTGTAGACGTCCACCTTGAATTTGAATCTTCTGCCGCTTTTCCAAAAGGTACAACAGCCTACTGTCTGATTATTCACGACGCCCTAGTCGAGTACAGTCCACTTACTGGAACTGTCAACAGAGTTCTCTAGTGTCGTACGCCTTATAAAAGGAAGCTCAGCACCCACTCGGTCTCAGTCGCTGCTCCACCACCACCATGGCATCATCATCCTCCGCTGTTCCAGACACTGATGTCTCTATAGTAGAGTTTCCACTGGTAGACAAGGAAGGTGTACCTACTTTGGTGCCGGTACCGGACAAACGGGATCTGACAGCTTTTCTCAAGGTAATGTACAATCTCAACTCGGGTTTTACTAAATTTGTCACTGTCGGTCTCTTTAATGAATTTCTCTTTCAAGTGGGCATTTTGTTTCACAAGCAAGGCATGCGTAAGTATGTTTTACTAAACAACGCACAGTTTTCAAAGTTGAAAGAAACAGAACCTTCAATTACCTATGCTCTGTGTCATAAGGATCAACAAAAGAGATTCACTGAGGCGGACATTAAATACACTATCCGTAACATTTTCAACAAACCTTATGTAGAGCTTTTCGACAGAGATAATAACAACGCTATACTTTTCACTAAAGAGGAATGGTTGAATTTTGTTAGCTTATTGCCTTGCATTTCACGGTACATTGAACAGTTGACCTGTGTCGAGCCTTACCTGATTGAACACATTGATCGGGTTATGCGTAGTGATTCGGTCTATGTTCCCCCACCACAGCAAGTGAACGGTTGGGACGCTGACCGTTTGCATGACGAGATTGTTTGGTATAAGAAGACAAAGCCCACAGTAGGTTGATCATAAACATGTCAACACCGGCTGTGGTGGAGTTTCATGGGTTCAAAGACAATCGCAATAGATTTATCGTTAAAGAATTTGTCGTTGTGGGTCCTTTTGTAAATGTAAATATAGTTTTCAAGTCTCCTTATCCTGAAAGTAAGTTGAATAGTGCTGCTCGGAAAGCTAACAATTGGTGTGAGCGTAAGTTTCACAAAATACTTTGGGAGGAGGGATGTGTACCTTTTAACTTCAAACTAGTTCGTAGCTTACTAAAATCTTTTCATATAGTCTATACTAAAGGGTTGGAGAAAAAGTTATTTCTTTCCAAATTTCATGGAAATGTTCAGGAACTCGACGAGTCTTGGACAGTTCCCGACATGTATACGTTTTTACCTTGTTGCTTACCACAACACGCTAGTGATGGTAAGTGCGCCTTAGTAAGTGCTCAGTTTTACTACAAAAAGTTGCTTGCTTTTAAATGTGTGTAATTTTACTGTGAAAAATTGTTACTATCATGTCCATAGCTCTGTGTGAATGTGTGTTCTATGGCTGGCCTAAACTCCATAAGTCCAGGACATGAACTGTCGAGGTGAGGGCGGCCCAAATTCAATAAAAAAAGCCCGACTGTTCTCTAAGGCAGCCGTAAAATGCATAAGTCCTGAGGCGGTCCTGCAGCTTGGGGCTGGGCTAATCCCCGTAAGACCTTGAGTCGCAGTCCGGGCCCTCGTACAGTTTGGATGTGTGTAACACTCTATGGCTGGCTTAAACTCTGTAAGTCCAGGGTGTGAGTAAGGGATATTTTTAGTAACAAGAAAAATAAAAAAAAAAAAAAATAAAAAAATAAAAGCCCTTTGTAAGTTTGTGCGTCACATTGAAAGGCTTCTCCAAGTAAAGTGGCGGCTAGACTTATAGGGGATCCAAAAAAAAGTACAAAAAAAATAAGATACAAAAATAATACTGGGAGGTAGCAATTTTGTTATGGAGTGGCTATCACCGTAGCTTGCGATGGTTGGGGCAAGTTACATTAAAGTAAGTGGGATTATGCCTACTGGGGACACCCACTATAATAAAAAACGCGCCAATGCACAGAGTGCAATGACCCTATACCCCTTGGGTGGTGTGGAAACTTGGGTCAAGGTTATAGCTGTCAAGACTTGTCTGGACAGGCATTGACTTGATAGTCATAGTCTTGTCTGAGAATGCAAGGACAAGTGTTACGACTCGTGCATAGGCCTTCGGGGAAGGAGGCACAATACTCCTAACAAGCCGTGACTCTCTAGGTCAACTGAGAGTATAAAAGGACTTGTATTTCCACTTTTCTTATCAGTCTATCATGGCATCTTTTGTCGAACGTTTCAACGCTGCTACTCCGATGAATTATATTACTGTCAAGGTTGGAGATTTGTCATCCAACATCCAGTATCCAGTCAAAAGTATTACACGCATAAATACGAAATACGGTGGTACTCTTGTTGCGATACTGTTTGATCCGCATTTGGAGGAGGACATCAAGGTGTTTCTACCTAGAAGATACGTCGATACTTTGCATGAGGGGGAATCAATACCGGACAACTTGGTACTGATCAAAGAAGTTGGATCCACGTCTGCTGTACACATTTTCCAGGTATGTATGTTAACTTGAGGGAAAAGTAACAAGTTCTTTTGTTATGAGTTGTTTTCTTATGTGTGCTGTTATTGTTTCAGAAAGATGGAGCATTGCTGCAAGATGTTTAAGTGTTTCAAAACACCAGAAGATCGAGTACACGACTGCAGATACTGCAAATCATTTTTAATGCAAGAAGAAAAAAGGAAAAGACGCTGCATCCCATTGATCTTCATACCGTGTATTTTGCTCGCAAGTTACATGGTCTACGAGATTTACTATAAACACCTAGAGTAAATCTCTATGGAAAGGTGGCAGGATGGCTACCAACGTAATTAGCGATGGTTGGGGCTTATTACAAGGGTTTGTTTCTCCGTACCACAGGGGTATATGGTCTAGACCTGTGGGAGCCTCTTTGTTTACCCTTAAAAATCAAAAGAGTGACCTCTGAGCTGGTAGAGGAGGTTGACGTTCCTTCAGAGGCTTTGTACTAACAGTCTACCGACCATACAGGGTGAGTATCTAAGTAATATGTCTGTGCATGTCGTCAAGGTCAAGGTTCCATAGAGTATAAGAGAAAATAATGCATTTTATATAGTGTAACAAGGCTAATAGTGTATTTTATATAGTACAAAATAGGATATTTGAGGGAAATGTGGGAAAAGTGAGGTTAGAAAATTTGGCGGGAAACATGGGCGCCGCCATCTTGGGTCCGGCAGGTGGCTTCCCCACTCTCCGAAACAATCAATAACGCTTGGATCCGGCAGGTGGCCGCCGCCATCAAAATAAATCAATATCAATCAAAATCAAATCAAAGTCAATCAAAGTCAAATCAAAGTCAATCAAAGTCAAATCAATGTCAATCAAAATCAAATCACAGTATCGATTAAGGTCACGTGACCTTCCCCCACCCCCGACCTGCTCATGGGACGAAAACTCCTCATGGGACGTTTTCGGAACCGCATATCCCCTCTACTCAGTTTTAATAACTAATCAAATATAGATAGTTAAGCAATAATATAAAAAAACACAATTTATTAAAATAAGAATGATAATTATTCCGTAAATGGGATCAACTAAATTATACCTGTGAAGTAAAAGAAGTAGTTTAGATTTTATTTTAATAAAAATTTAAAAAAAGTATTTATAAAAGTGTGATAAAATGCAAATTATTAAAAGTATTATTATAAGAAATACCTTACTCAACCAACCACGCATATAATTTTCTGATTTACCTGTTTTAAATGATCAGTAATTGACAGGACGATTTTCTTGAACGCTAATTAAATTAATTTGGAAAATTAACTCATTATTCCCTCTAATTGAATTCATTGTGAGAGAAACCTTTTAAGAAATGATCTTAAACAGGTTATATTTAAACTTATTTTAAAAATATGAAACTAAGCTATGTCTGTGACGTGTTCAATAATAGTGAATGTATACTACATAATTATTTATTAAATTAACTGACTTAAACATTAATAAATGTGATAACCTACTAAAAATATATTTTTATAATTATGCACTAAACAATTTATTCATACAAATATCTCAGATTCTCACATCTAACAAAATAGCTAGTTTTGAAACAAGTCAGTGCTATTGCATGTATTAAACAACTTGCAATATATATTTGTGTAAAATTATATTGCCGAATATAAAATATACTGTTCACTTAGGGATATAATTAATTAGGACTAATATTTCTTTGATTTGGGAAAGTTTATTAAATCATTAAAAATACACCGTCCAATTTTTTTTTATTATAAAGTTTTTGTGGGAATGTATTTAGAATAAATTGTGTATTATATATGAAATTATGATCAATAGGAGCGGCCGTAGATTGATCATAGGGGGCTCAAGGGGCTAAGGCGCTGGCTTGCCACGCTGCCGGACCGGGTTCGGTTCCCGATGAGACCACTAATAGATTTTGCCCTGCCGCTCCCGTGGTTCGGAAGACACGTAAAGCCGTTGGTCCCTAGGTTAAGTGTTAGAGAGGGTTCCTTAGCCCTAACTTCGCCTGGTAAAACAAGACAATCTTTAACTTTTTTTTCAATATGGCAGTAATATAAATAAACTATTAACGCCTGTAGAAAAATAATAAAAATTTATATTTGATGGATTCTAGATTTCCAACAGGGCAAATTTTTAATACACTCTACTCAATTCTAATGTCAGTGCAATTTAGTTTCTCAAAATAGAAAGTTAAACTATCATTAGCCTTAACATTTATAAGTAGTATTTTCCCTTTATTAATCACTTATTCTATATTATTTATTTTTACATAAGTTTTTATGTCATGTTAACATGTCAATGAAAAACACTAGTATTTACATGTGTTAACATAGTTAATATGTTTTCCGTTACTTGTATATTAGGGTGAAATACATGTGTATGAAGTAGATTTGGTTAATTTATTCTCTTTAAAAACACGTTTTATTATTGTTAAGTTTTATAAATTGCAAACACACAAGTAAATTTTGTAATGATATTTAAAAAATAAAAGTTTTTGAATTTTTATATTTGTAGCTTTCATGTTTTTCTGCCATTATCCTCAAACAAAACTTTGAATAAAGAATCTGTGGTATCTTGTTTATAATAGAAGTAGAGCTTCCGGATGAAAAATCTTATCGTTGTTTCGAAATCAATACATAACAAAGTTGTGTTAAAGTTTGTACATTCGTTTTATTTGACTAACTTTGCTTCACTCCTCATTTTAAGCTAAGTATAAGTATATATAACAAATGTTTGAGTTATATTTTATAACTAGATCACTCAATTTGCATAATTTACTAAATATTGATTCGTTTATTTAAGTGAGTTTTCAACTAATTATTAACTTGAATATACATTTAAACTTAATGAATAACAATGGCTTATAATTTATACCAAAACTATGTTGGGATAGAATACTTAACTATCTAATATATAAGTACAACAAAAACTCATTTAAAGTTATCAATAGTCATGTTTAGGGTAGTGGATCACTTTTTATGGAAGTATTAGATATTACTGTGTTATTGAATCAGCTACTACAACTAACGAAGTTCTAACATTTAATAATTTTCATTTGGGTTACTATAAACATTTACAAATATAGATAATAAGTGCGCAAATCGAGTTATTTTTAAAGCACTCTCTTTCAAGTTACTCAAATGTATCTTCTTCACGAACCAAACAAAAGCCAATAGAATTTGAACAAACATAAAAACCATGTATTAAATAAATATCCAAAATAAAATGTGCCTATTCATGCATTTACTAATGAAGCAGTCAAATATTTGAGTTCACGATATGTAAAAAGTAATTTACATTATATTTCAACATATAAATAGAAAACTTGATTCCTTACATATATGCATTATGGCTAAAGAAATAAAATGTATCGTATTTGGTGTATAGCAGTATGAAAAAGACAAAGCTGAGTTTAAAATGAATAATTTATTCAAATTTAAAATTATTATTATTTACAAAGCAAACTGCCCAGTACGATGCTGTCTCGCTTTTTTACGATAACCAGTAAACCTTGTACATTTCAGAGTAATTATTTTACAGTAACCTTAATTGATTTTAGTCATTTCATACTACAAATTATGCCTTCTTTAATTTGTTAACCCAAAAACTAACAACTTTTAATCACGTAACCAAAAGTATGCCAAAATGTATAAAAACTTGAAGCTATATATCTACATTCATCATGTTGTGTTGAAGCAAATCGTATGAGAGAATAGTTTATGGATTGAAATAATATTTTAAAAGGAAAATTTTCAGTAAATTATTTTCTTGTCGTGTTAAATTAAATAATTGTTCATCCTTTCATTTTAGCTGCACGTGTCCAGGGAGAGTCCCTGTAGTTGGGTTTTAGTAATAAACAAACAAACAAGTAAATTGCTGTTAATAAATTTTCACAAAATCACCAATAAATAACACTTTTTTCTGGCAATACCTTCTGTTTGTTGATAGAATTTATCATTGAATTGAAATATATTTTGGTTCATACAGGTTTAACCAATATCAAATATTCTTCTTTTTCTTCTTTGCATAAATTTATTGATGTGAACCATTTTTCAAATAATTTCATTGTTTCTTTTAGAGGAACATTTGGATACATAGAAGAAACATCAAAAGAAATCATTATTTCATCTTCTTGTATTTCTAAATCTTTTATATACAGTTTATACATTCGTATAGATTTTTGATGGCTAAAGTTGGAAAAGGATCTAGTTGTTTTAGTTTTTGTGTTAATCATTTTGATAGGTTGTAGTTTGGACCATTTATTGAATTTACAATGGGACGCATATTTTTTCCTGGTTTATGAATTTTAGGTAAGCAGTATAGTCGTGGGATGGAAGGATTAGAAATATGAAAATGTTTAATTAGATCTGGATTTATCAACGTTTTGCAGTGTTTCAAAATTAATTTTACATGAAATAAATTTTGGTAAAGGGTTTTTATTGATGACTGTGTAAGGACCAGAATTCAACATGTTCGTTACTCTACTAAAATAATCAGTTTTGTTCAATATAACAAAAGCATTACTTTTATCAGCTTTTAGATAGAATACATCTTTGGATGTTAAGGACAATATTGTGTTATGATTTTGTTTTTCCAATTGATTGTTTTCTTTTGTTTGTTCCATATTTACTATGGTAGATTCGATATCTGTTCTAATGACATTTTTCCTATTTTCATTCAAAAATTGAATATTTGACTCCACATCAATTATTACATTTTCAATATCATTTTTGCATTTTAAATTATAATTTAGTCCTTTATTTAGAAGGTTCATTTCTTGATCTGTAAACTTGTAAGATGATTCATTATAAACAAACATAATTTTGAAAAGGATTTGTACTGTTGTTAGTTTGTTTTATGTTATTCAATTTTAAGGATACACATTTTTTATCCAATATTATTTTCTTTTTATTATTTTTGAAGTTAATAGAATCTAACATATTGTTATATTTTTCATTGTTATTCATTGTTATTAATTTATTTATTGTTATTTATTGGTGATTTTGTGAAAATTTATTAACAACGAAGAATACCAATATCAACTCAATCTGAAATTTATAACAAACAAGTAAATGTCTCGTAGTATTATGAAGAAATGCTTCTAACCTGAATACTCATCATCAGTTATAAATATTTATTAGCATTATACATTTATAAGTATTTATAACTTTATAAGTCATATGTCTAGTATCAAGACACTTTATCATAACTACCATTTAATATTGTTTTAAGAAGGATTATAAAATAATATTTTCGTTTATTTCAAATTAATTTATTCAATTATTTTAGATTTTTCTATGCATGTAATCATTTTTGTTCAAGTAATATAAATGGTACTATATATTAATACTAAATTTAACCATACAGTCTCTATTGTATTTTATTAGGTTTTATTTTTCAGTAGTTTTATTTTTAATTTTTTTATTATTTTAGGACAAGCTGGATTGGAGTTAGAATAAATGGCATGGGAAATATTTAGTAAACCACATGTGTTTCTGTTTGTAGCTGAATAAAAACTTTGCTATAAATAACCAATCATGTTAAAATCTACTTTACACATCTTACATATTCTTTTGAGAATCTTTCCAAGTAATAAAAAATATGATAGAAAAAGTGACAAAATTTTTATATTATCAAATAAAAAAGTTTAAAACCATATTACAAAACAAAAGCTAAGTGCTTGATGGTTTAGTAATGAGATTGGGAGAAAATTTGACTTAAAAAAATACATTTCCTCTCATACCAGAAAGTTTTGAATGACATATTAATGTAAATGGGAGGGCTCTCATGGGTATTGAAACATCGTCAACACGTGGATGCCCCTAAATATTAATAATATTTTTAATGTACTGTTTAACCAGCTAAAATAAAGTTTAGCTGCTCACAAAATATTACTTTAGGTTACTAATAACTTTGTTAACCAATTTTTACTGTTTAAAATACCCACATATAAATAAATATGACTATAAAGTTCCATTCTTGAGTGTTTGAATGTTGATAATTGATCCAAAAACCCACACATTAAAATTGTAATTTATACCAATTCCTTGTTAGTTATTGCATTTATTTTATACGCACAGAGTAAAAGTATATAATATATTTTATTGTAATAATATAATCCACTGTTTTCGTACTGTGATACAATAACTCATAAAATATTTCTCATGTTAACAACAACATTAATATTACAATGGTACATGGATATACATTTGTATCTTTCATTCTTAAAACAATTACAGGTTTCCATATTTTTTATGTTATAGTACATTCTTATTTAATGTAAACTGTTTACATATACTTTAAATGTAACCTAACAATTGTTTTGCTCTAGAGAGAACTCCATGTCCTAACCTCGCTATATGTATAAAAATACAATAAATTCATAACCTACCTCAGTTCCATTTATTCTGTCATTATCTTTACCGTTATTATAAACTACATATACAGTTACACACTTCTCCAAGTCACTGTCATAATATGATTTACTTAACTTTCGACATGTTTTAGGTCAGTTCAGAAGATCTGGTAGCTACGTCCCATTTTGATAACCTCAACGTATCTTAAATGTTGATGCCTAATTATCATCAAATAGTGGAATTCTAATTACCACGTAATAATATTACACGTTCATTAAGTTTATATAAAGTATTGATAAATACGTTAGTATGTAAATATTACCTTAGAATCCATGGTTTTTAATGCATTCCTAGAAGGATAGATTACGTCCATTTTTTTTTTATTATTATTAATATTTATTTCTTTTTTTAGTTTTTACGGAGGTGAGATGATGAGATGGAATTAAGGTCCTGTATTCTATATTTCTATGTAAAACTGTAGTTTTGAGAGGACACAGTGTTGGATAAACCTCTAGAGAGCCATAAGACACTCCCCAGCTTTGCGTAGAGCTAATCGTCTTGCTTGACCACCTCTCCTTGTATACTTAACCTTTAGGTCCGGTATTCTACATTTGTATGTAAAACTGCAGTTTTGAGAGCACACAGTGTTGGGTCAACCTCGTGAGAGCCATAAGTCACTCCCCAGCTTTGCGTAGAGCTAATCGTCTTGCTTGACCACCTCTCCTTGTATACTTAACCTTTAGGTCCGGTATTCTATATTTGTATGTAAAACTGCAGTTTTGAGAGCACACAGTGTTGGGTAAACCTCGTGAGAGCCATAAGTCACTCCCCAGCTTTGCGTAGAGCTAATCGTCTTGCTTGACCACCTCTCCTTGTATACTTAACCTTTAGGTCCGGTATTCTATATTTGTATGTAAAACTGTAGTTTTGAGAGGACACAGTGTTGTATAAACCTCTTGAGAGCCATAAGACACTCCCCAGCTCTGCGTAGTGCTAATCGTCTTGCTTGACCACCTCTCCTTGTATACTTAACCTTTAGGTCCAGTATTCTATATTTGTATGTAAAACTGCAGTTTTGAGAGCACACAGTGTTGGGTAAACCTCGTGAGAGCCATAAGTCACTCCCCAGCTTTGCGTAGAGCTAATCGTCTTGCTTGACCACCTCTCCTTGTATACTTAACCTTTAGGTCCGGTATTCTATATTTGTATGTAAAACTGTAGTTTTGAGAGGACACAGTGTTGTATAAACCTCTTGAGAGCCATAAGACACTCCCCAGCTATGCGTAGAGCTAATCGTCTTGCTTGACCAGATCTCCTTGTATACTTAACCTTTAGGTCTGGTATTCTATATCTGTATGTACAACTGCAGTTTTGAGAGCACACAGTGCTGGATAAACCTCTTGAAAGCCATAAGTCACTCCCCAGCTTTGCGTAGAGCTAATCGTCTTGCTTGACCACATCTCCTTGTATACTTAACCTTTAGGTCCTGTATTCTATATTTGTTATACTTTTTAGCTATTTTAACTTTTTTGTGTAGAAATACAGAATTGGAAGCACTCAGTGGTGAATAAATACTTTAAGAGCCATAAGTCACTCCCCAGCTTTTGTAGACCAAATCTTCTTACTTGACCCCACGTCGTTGTATATATAATCTTTAGATGTGTTTCAATAAAAATTTACATTATATTTTAAGAAATATGTTCATTATTAATTCTATATATATTTCTTAAAAATGTGTATAATGAATAGTGTAAATTACATTAATAATTTAATGATATTAATTTACATCATAATTATTTTAGTAACAATAGGATTAAAATATAATCCCTGCTAGTACTGGTAATCCTTTCTTTATATCGTAACATGCAATTCTGGGAACTGTAATATTTTATTAAAGTTAACAATTCCATTATGTTTTAAATTATAATAAGATACGAATACTGTGTAGACGTAATATGTAAAACTGGCAATGCGATACGAAATTTAGATACCAGCTTTGGGTAATGCATTAAAAAATTTACTTTATTACTCATACTTCCAGAATTCTGAATAAAATATATATATATATCCATAAAATACTTGTTCTCCTTATAAATTATCAAACAACTTCTTACAATATCATTATGATAGTCAATTTGAGTAACGATTAAACTCCTCATTATGAACTTTTTCAAATATAGTTATAATGTATTGTTCATCATTATAAAATCAAATGTTTTTGCTTAAGGTCCGCATGGTATTTATACGAAACATAATCTATTAAATGTGTCCAAAGAGGTTATAGAATTATTTGTAGTTAAAAAAAAGTGAGAGTAGCAGAAGTTGAATCACTTACGTAAAATTATTTATTTTTTTTTTTTAATGATGTGATATCTCTATTATAAAACACGACGTATTTTTAAATTATTTAAATAGCTTTATTCATAATTAAAATAAATATTTTACGCTTATGTTTGTTTACGCTATTTTACGCTATGGTTTCCAAAAAGTCCCTGGCGGGTTATATATTTGTAAGACCAACTCTCACTTACAAACAAAATAAATGTATTCTAATTCTTTGGAATGTCCAAAGACTGTCTGTTTAGAATAATATACATATTTCTTATTCTAAATTAACTTATTTAATGTTGGCCATAACACTTATAATTATTATTTTAACTTTAAAATTGAATTAAACATTCTAATTAATTGTAGAATTGATATTATTTATTATTCCCAACTATAGAAGTAACCTATGTATTTCTTTAAATAACCTAACTATAATGTTAGTCAATATTAATTTCAGAAAATATATGTAAATATATGTAAAATTACAGCTTGGGATTTTAACAGTCATATTAATATTTTTTTAGGCTTCCGTTTAGATGACATACAAAACATCAGCTGTCTGTTTTAAGACAAAAACACAAACACATTTGTTGAAAGCATACGTTTACTTTTAAAAGAACTATTGTTAACAAGTAATGCTTGGGTTGTTACATTTATTGTTACCATCCTTTTCCACAAAGTGGTAGGTAAGGAACATAGCCTCTTTGCTAAAGAGAGTTAGGGTTGTTTTTATCTAACAGTTGTGAAAAAAAATCATATCGAATTCCAATTTCCCAATTAGGTTTGTATAGCATTTGTAACATTAAATTGATTAGATTTTACATAATTATAATCTAACGGTACATTTTAAATGTGTATTTAACAATATAACAGAGGTCTTTATACTGCTTAAAATAATATTTGTGAATAATCAATGAATGATTGGTTGCTACCCTAAATTTATCTTAAGCTAAATAAATCTATATAAATGTATTAATTCGGCTAAAATGTAGAAACAGTAAATAAAAATTTGAAACACAAACTCTTTTCTGAAATGAAATTAACTTGAGAAGTGCATCCTTTTTTAAATAATCAGATGTCACGTAATAGTTGCCCTGACTATTATTATAATAATTATAATTATAATAAAAACTATTATTATAATTATTAGGTCTACAATATTGAAATATGATGGATTACTTATATGAAAATTTTAATAATATTAAACTTTGTTGTTAATTAGCCTTATCTTCTATTGAAATAAAACAAATATTAAGAACTCTAAAAATCCTCACTTAAATGTAAAATGTCTAATGATTCTAAAATTAGTACACTGTATATATTACTCTTTGCAAGAACAATTACAAATATTGTTTAACACTTTAAAATGTTTTTAATACATAAATCAATCATATCATAAAATAAAAACTTTAAAAAATTTGATAAATCATTAATTCACAACATATTATAAAAACTGACAGTTTTTTTTTTGAAATTTCTCAAGTCCTGATATATTAAATATATGAAAATAAAATTTTGTTTTACATTCCAGAAACTTATTTAACTATTTATATAAACATATTTATAACAACTAGAAACTGATATAAGTATATGTTTTTTGTAATAGTATTGTTTTCATTTTTAGGCTAATAATGTTTAATTCTCCACAGATCCGTTACGTAAAGGAGAAACATTCTTAGAGTTTGATAACCCCACCAAAATATATTTACTTTAGTTAGAACTTAAACTGTCTCTTTCGTTCCTAAGGGAAATTTACAGTGTAGGTGGTTGGATTAGGTACCAACTTAGTTCATAAATATGGCCAACGTAATGTACATTCCAATTTACTGCTATCGATGTGAGGTTACTTGTTACTTTCTAGGGACCAGACTATATATCAAGTCATGTAACTAAATTCTACAAAAGTGCTCAGCTGAAGAAGAAGAATGTAATGATATGTACAATTTTTTTTAGTTTTTACTTTTTGTTTACAAAGTATAAGAATAACAAAATGTTTCCTTGGCAAATATATGTGTCGGTACATTTTGAGTTTTGTGCATTTCAATATCATACTTACCGTATACTACTATAAATATCTACAAATATACTCTCAAAAATAGTCTAGGCTAAGGTGTAAATGACACCTTAATGTTTGATGTCACTATTCTGCTAGATACTACGGTATGTGTGAACATAAATCTTCTTTTGCAGTACGATAAATTTAATAATTGTAATATGATGAACGATTGTTCAAGATACAATCATCATACATTTAAAATATTATAGATCAAATAACTAAAACACATGTAATTAACTTTTTTATGAAAATAAGTATCCAGTTTCACATCAATAAAACGTAACAGTTTGTAAATGTCCTTTTTAATATTCGTATATGTGTTTTGTTTAAAATAATGAATGTAACTTTTTTTAAAAACTGTTTTCACAACAAATAGAACTCCCCCTCCTAAAAAAGTAAAAATTAAAGTTCTAACAATGAAGTATTTATGCTCGTTAAATAATCACACAATGAGTATCAATAATAGTATTTCAATGGTAAAAATGTTTGTATGTATTATACAAAGATTATTTAATAAAGATCGTGTCAAAGGTGTATGAATGAATTATTTTCGTTTAATTCAACGAAATACTTATTTACATAAAGCTAAATGTAATAAACATAAAAGTTCCTAAGGCAAAATATTTTTTAAATTTAAGGAAATATAATTGTTGGTGTTCTTACATTATTTTCGTAAAACCATAAAAGAAAACAACAATGTCATATTGTGACTAGAATATTCCATGCACTGGACAAAAGGGAACAAACGAGGGGTTGGATGCACTGATGTAGTCTTTAGCAGGGAGAGAGGGAGATAAGGAAATGCATTTCAAGCTCCGAGTTACCCTTGGGATTTGAAGCATTTCCCTCAGACTCTAGGGTTGAAAATATATTGAATTTTAAACATGTTTACTACTTACTCTGTACAATATTGTAGTGTTTATATTTAGTAAATTTAATTTTGAAATTTACCTTTTGTTCGGCCTCAATAAAATATAAGAGCTAAATTGAAATATATGAAAACAGTGAGAATTCTAAACCAATAAACTTCACATAAGAATAACACAGTACATTTTAGATCATTTGAGTGGAAGTCATGCGTACTTAAACAGCCCATGAACTTATCTCGTTTCCATCATAAGTTAATAATTATTCAAAAACCTTTAATGACTTGGAATGTGAATAACTCAGCCTTACTCTAAACTCCTTTTGCATTTAAAACGTTGATTGATCATTTTTTTAAACTGTATCTAACAAATATATGAAAAAATCTACTGTTACCAATACGGTATTGCCATTTTTCTCAACTTATTATTTATGTTACACGTTTATAAATGTTAAGTATTCTTTCTCTCACCTAAAGACTTACTCTAAATAAATAGTGTAATTGTACTAAGATATGTAATAAAAATGTCAATACTTTGTCTCTTGAAGTACTACAACTCATCATACGAATCAAATAAATATATAAAATGTTTTGCCACTAATACAAAGTGAAATAATTAATAAGATGTTAAATTAAAATAATTACTGAGAAACTTCTTGGTAAACTTTACAAAATCAAATCAAATTATACTACAACAAATAGAATAACAATAAGTGATTTTAATAAGCCAACAAAGAATTAAATTTTTCTTAATTTTTTGTAGTAAGTGATTGATAAATGGTACAGCAATTAGAAATTAATATTTACAATTATTGTTGTATGTTTTAATATTTGCGAAACATTTATAATTTATTATTTGACAATTATTAAAAGTATAAGAGGTAAATGTATAGCACCCTCAATGTTACCACCTTATGGCAAAGCCACTGTTGTGTACGTGTTAGGGTGGGTAGGAGAGTCAATAGTAATATAGGTATACGGATAGATGTACGTACGGTGGTATTTACCCATGCGCGTAAGCTAATATTGACTAGATATCCTTCCAAATATACATACATATACTTTCAGATGATATAAAGTAAATATAATAATTGTCTTTTAATACAGTTATTTAAAAAATGTTTCTTTACCATTAGGATGAGTATTTCTTATATTACTCAAAACATCTAGACAATGTCATCCCATTCATGACTTGTAAATTATTAATACATCCAATTTTGTTTATTATGAATAGGTAAAATACTAAATATTTTATATACTTGTTGGCCAATCCCCCCCCCCTCTTATTTTGGCTTCACTTTCCAGTTTACACGAACCTATAGACATGTCCCTGAACTTTATGCAACGAGTAAACTACCGTCCTTAACTTCAGTGGGGATTCAAACCTTGGACCATGACCTCAGCAAGAATAGCTTTAGCCATTAAGCCGCGCTTGGTTGTTATCCTTATTCTTACTTTATCATCCGAAAAAAGATATAATGAAATAAGCAAGTAGTTGTTTATTTATTTATTTTTTTATTATTATTACTTCCGAGCAGGCTGAAGATAATATTAGTACATAAGAATCAGTTAGTTTTTTTTTTTTATTTTTAGTTACCAATGATTTCTAATAGCATTTTCATAGCTCAAGCCATTTAAACCTTACAGTCATCTAACCCAAATGTTTAGTTTCAACAGAACTCATTAAGTTTCATTGAAAGCCTTGGTTCTAAGAAATATTCTTTCAAAAAGCTTTATTCACAACTTGGAGCAAAGAAAAAGCTATCCATCATTTCTGACGTCATTTCCTAGTTTCTTATTGCATTCCGTTCCATAAAAATTCTTATAATTATAAATGCTTATGACATTTTTTTAATACTATTTAACCTAATGAAATAAGCTTAAGGTAAGTTTATAGACAACAACTATTTAGTTTTATATAATCAAATAATATTAATAATTACATAATAATTTTTATTGCATAATACACGTAAGTAATGCATTATATTTTTATATATTACTTTATATCATCATAGATTTTTATATTGAATTACAAGTATGTAATTTATACTACTGACGTCAACATATATCATATACTTTTTGTAAAAATAATAAAAACATTATTCTTTTTACTCTATTTCTTCGTATTGTTTAAATAAATTCTGGAATTCAAATGAAATGTTTAATAGAGTGACTTATAATAGCCAATGTGATGTATATAAGTTATAAATGTTTGATATTAATAGTTAATCCTAGGTAATCAATGTTTCCAACAGTATTAAAACAATCTGGTTATTTTTAAACTAAATTTATTCCTTTGATTGGTTTCTTTGATTGGCAGTATGTGCACTCAGCCGTCCCATTTCAAGAGCATTATAATTATCTAAGTTTAAATTTTATTAGAGTGTTGTAATGCAATAAACTGTTAAAAAGATGGTATCAGAGGCCATGATTGCAGGAAATTCATGAATTAATGGTATTTGATTTGTAGTAATTAATAACAATTACAAATAGTGCGTATGTGAATTTTGAGGTTATATATAACCTAATTGAAGCAATTAAATCGGTAACATTTGTTTATTTCAATTCTATTTGTGTAGGACATCATAGAATGGCTTATTGTATCATAACTAGATATTAAATTATAAATAAACATAATGTTTCACAAAAGTTCTGTATACTTTTCCTAAATTAAAGTGTTACAGAAAACATTTTTTTATTCAATTGATTGCAATTTGTATATAATTTAAAAACCTCGTATTAAATTTTATAACTCAAGATATTGGTTGTAAATGATTATAAAGATCGTGGTATATAAATATCATATCACTATTAAATTTGTAACTGATAGCACTACTAAATTAATGTTCATATTGAATATTTATAGGTATGGTGAACACACACATGTATGTAAATATGCTCAATAAATAATTATAGTACTTTCAAAGATTAGAAAAACCATAATTACAGACAAATAAAGAGAAAGCATATGACATTTACAGTTAATTTAACAGATTGATTAAAAATATATAAATTATATCATTGTAGAGGTAGAAAACAAATTTTAGCATTTTAAATACCACCTCTTTTAAATTTGATGTAAAGTTCAGGTTTCTTATATGGCCAGCTATTTTTGGCACTATTTAAGTTATTTTCTGGATTACGACTGGTATGTTTGAGTATCATCAATATAAACATAATCAATTGTCTACGGTTCAATCAGTAGAAATTTATTTATAAAAGTTTTTTTAACTATAGTAAATCAATAACAAATAATAAAAATCTAAACTATAAATATTTAACAACAAAACTGAAGATCAACAAATAAATTACAACTAACATAAACAACAACAATTAATTTAAATAAGTGAGAACAGTATATATATGAATAATAATACTAAAATTAACAAATATAAATCAACTCAACAACATGACCATCATTTATGAGATATATGATGGAGCAATTGTGATGAAGAATTTCACCGACATAGGTCAAACTACAACATGACATTCTCCATGTCTTAAGACATGGCTGGTAGAAATCAGTATAGAACTGGCTCCCGTCACAACTCTATTAGTCATTGCCGATTATTTTAAATTAAGATTTTAGTATACTTAAGTCAGTATTTAATTAGATTAATAATAAGGATGATATCAGAACTTCATAAGTAAGTGTATCAGAACCATCAGAAACAAAGTGAATTCATCAAGTGGAATGAACTTACATAATTACAAACTTGAAACTCCCTTGTTCTCAAGTAGTTGTCATGTTTCAACAAAAGATCTGTTGGCTTGGACAAAATAGCTCTTTAGGTTCCCTAAACATAATGGACACTTAATCAAACTCCAACAAACAAAATATATATGTTCTAATATATAAAAAAGAATATTTATATGGTCCAAGGTGTGAAGGGTTTTATTTTCTATAATTGTCTCTTTAGCTATTTTGTTTAGATTATCTTTACAAAATAAGTTTTTTTTCCCTTTTAAAGACTGTACATGGTTAAAAAGTTAAATCGATTATAAAAATCCTTCAAATCCTATTTCATATATAATAATATTAAATACAATTAAGATATATATATTTGCTTGGAAATTATAATGTTTAAAATATATTTTTATAAATGTCCAATATAGAATCAGTCTAAACCGGAGTAACTTAAAAATAGTAACAACTTAAATTCTCATAAATATAATACTAAGAGGAAGTATACCCCTTCTTAAGGAGTATGCAGAAAACATCATTATGCCAGAATTAAGCCGTAAGTCAGCAAAACCTTTACATCGTATATTTTACTTAATACGTGCATGACAAATAACGAAACTAACAAATTATAATCAACTACTGCCCTATCATAAGTTAACACTCTTTTTTTCAGTTTCTGCAGTTTAATGTAATCTGATACAACTCACCGTTGTGTTCTTCACGCTCCACCGCTAACTCAGCGTACAACTGCACGCTGATACAGAACGAAGTCGTGGGTTTCAACAGAAAGAACATCTGACGTGGCACATGACTAATGGAGACAGCTGACACGAATAGGTATGTGTTGGTTATCTCCTCAGACTTCACCCCTCAGGACACGTAATAAGATATAAAATAGATCCGATATATAGAGAAGAATGAGTATATGAGGAGAATATATTAAATATATAACGTGTTATTGGATAAAGTTCACATTATATAGTATAATAAATCCAATAAAATCTTATGTTTTATGCATAAGAAAACCATGCATGTTAGTGTAGTTATACGGAAAGCTGTATACATGGTTTTAGAAAAGTCTGGAATATATTTATCAATTCAAAACCATTGAAATAAATTGAATTAGACTTTGCTTTTATATACATATATACCAAACATTTAGACATATTTTACTTGTTTCTCGCATAGCTAAGTGATGGTTCATGAAGTAAGTCTTAAACACTTTAAATGTAAGCCTACCTCGAGTTATTCCTCATTTAAAGGTCTTTGTTTTTAAAACACAAGAGTGCAAACCTGAGGTCAAAAGAATGGCCCAGTCAGGAAATATAGCCTCTAAAATAATTTAATAACATTTAAGTAACACTGCTTAAGATAAAGGTAAGATAGTTATTTTCTGTTGCTACGTAGAGCTATAATTTATCTAACTAAATATAAAAAATTAAATTTTACAAAAATAATTCACTAATTATTATAATAAGTGTTTTAATACATGTTTCTTATTTTTACTTAAGTTACATTGGATAGCTATTTTTATAACGCAGTCGTAAGTTACGATTGTTAATAATCAACCACCAACCGGGACCTGAAACTAACAAATAAACAGCCGTATAACTGAGAAGAATTAGTAATATGATATTAAATTCTTTGAATCGCTGTATTTTGAGAATGGTTTATTCTCTTTATCTTAGGTTTTCACTTTTGTATCTTAAAAACAAAGACCTTTAAAATGAGGTATAACTCGAGGTAGGCTACATTTAAAGTGTTTAAGACTTTCTTCATGGGCCATTCCCTGGATAAGCGAAAAAACAAGGAAATATGTCCATGCGTTTGCTATTGGGACATGTACATAACTACAAAGTTTCATTACTTTTATTTTGTTATTTTTAAAATTAATAATTACCTTCTAGACTTTTGCCCAACCCTGACATTAAATTTTTTAAGTGGCTGTATTTTCTGACTGGGTCATCCTTTTGACCTCAGGTTTGCACACATGTGTTTTACAACCAAAGACCTTTTAAATGAGTTATAACACGAGGTAGGCTTAGATTTAAAATGTTTAAGACCTCCTTAATGGGCCATCACCTTGCTATGCGAAGAACAAGTAAGATATAGCTAAATATTTGTTATAGGAACATGTACATAACTGCACAGTTTAAATATAGTTCTTTCAATGGTTTTTAATTTAATAAATATATTCCAGACTTTTGGCCTACTCTGAATAAGTTGAATGTAAAACAATTCTTAAGTAATGCAGTAGCAAAAAATTATAACGAAAGATTTTCATTTTTTATCCCTTTCCAACGTTTGAGTAGTCCACAGAACTCAATTAGCCAAGATTTGTCACTAATCAAAGTTAGAAAACATTTCAAATAAATAGCATTACTAAAAATGATGGTATATGTTATTATATTTCATTGTGAAATATATAAAATATTACTGATAGTCCTCAAAATTAACTATCTACAGTAAAGAACTGTTCTTGTATAATTATTGTCCAGCTGATATGGCAGCAACATAATTATAGGTGTAGTCCACTTATAATTAGGAGGTTATAGAATGAATCTTTTTGTAGTCTATTAGAATGGTTTTGGTACCATACTCCAAATATTACAAATGTAAACATATAAACAATTGGGTATTTTCTTGTATGAACTTACTCAGATATTGATATTACTAAATATGCTCAAAAAGTAATATGGCAGAAAAATTATCAACCTTAAAAGTTAAAACTATAAAAAAATCTACTTATTCCGCATTTTTTATTGTGGGTGTGCAAAACGCTCATGGGAGAGATTTAAACTGGTTCAAACGAACCTGCAGTGCAGTTTTTTTTTTTAATATAGTAAATTGAGTGTAAAAAATATATATTTGTTGGAACTGATTATTTTTAATAACAAATGAATTGTAGTAATAAAAATGCTTATTGCTTATTATTGACCCACCCGCCAACCCAAACACGTTCAGTGGTATTGACCCACCCGCCCACCTATACACGCAGAATGGTATTGACCCATCCGCCCACCCAAACACGTACAGTGGTATTGACCCACCCACCAACCCAAACACGTTCAGTGGTATTGCATTATTTATAGTCACTAAATTTTTTGTTATTTTTTATGCAACTTGAAAAAGCCTAGCCACACGTATATGTACGGTGGTATTTGCAAGCTCGTCTTGCACAGTGGTGATGACATACACGCGCAGTGGTTGAAGGCCTTCCCACCCACCCATACACGCAGAGTGATGATGGTCCTCCAACCCACCCATACACGTGCAGTGGTTGATGGCCCTCCCACCCACCTATACACGTGCAGTGGTTGATGACCCTCCCACCCACCTATACACGTGCAGTGGTGATGCCACCGTACGTGTATGGGTAGGCGTGTGGGTTAATGCTACCTTACGAGTATGGGTAGGCGGGTGGGTTAATGCCACCGTAAGTGTATAGGTGGGCGGGTAGGTTAATGCTACCATACGTTAAAACAAATTTTTTTCTAATAATCTTCGAAAAGCCTGTGCCATTTGTGATACCCATGATTGGCTGTACACTTGTTAGCCAGAAGGATTGAGTTGTAGCCGCTAGACTGCAATGCTATTGTCTGTACCACCGTACGCGTATGGGTGGGCGGGTGGGTTAGTACTACCGTACGTGTATGGGTGGACGGGTGGGTTAGAACCACCGTACGTGTATGGGTGGGTGGGTAGGTTAGTACCACCGTACGTGTATAGGTGGGCGGGTGGGTTAGTACCACCGTACGTGTATAGGTGGACGGGTGGGTTAGTACCACCGTACGTGTATGGGTGGGCGGGTGGGTTATCATCAGAATCTGCAACTCCACCTCTGATTCTTAATGGGTACACAGTAATTTTATTAGTGTTTAACTAAAAAAAGGTCATGTATAATTAAATATCTTCATCTCTCATGAAAATATATTTCTTTTATTAATTAACTGTAATTAATATTTTACTAACCACGAGATACTGTATTTAACTGTTATATAATTCCTGTTTAATGTAATGTGAATTTAAAAGTATAAACTCTTTAAAATATTAATCTATCACATGCATAAAATCGCTGAGCAGATAATTATAAAACTGATAGAAAAACACTACACTAATGTGTGTAAAGAATCTGTTGTGCCACAATACGAGATATTAAGAAAATATTGGTTCTCTATAAAATATTATAAAAATGTTATATAATATTAACAATCATGCTATTAGGGCATAAATATATGTACTGAAGTAAATAAATATATATTTTATATGTGTAATACCAGTCATTCCATAAGATTTATATTGATATAAATAAACAAAACAATGATCCATTTAATTATAGTGCTAACTAAAAAATTGTATTTTAACTATGAATCCCAATAAAACCGAGCATTACAATTTTTTTGTAACTTTATACGTTTTCCTTCAAACTACTTTTAAAATTAAATACTAAAAAGAAACTGTTGAAATAAACACCATAACACCAGAAACTGCTAACATCAGAATTAGTACAAGGATGAAATTATAAATTATATAGTTTTTTGTTTTTTTATTGACACTACACAAAATAAACGTCAAAAGAAGGATCAACGACTGTATACAATTGGTAAAAGTGTTACAAGCTTAGTTGTCAAGGGGTTGATTGTCACTTTTTATTGATATTTCACTTGCTCATTTCACTTTATAAAGTCCTGTTGACAGTTCAACAATTTTTGTATGAAAATACACTTTTAATTTTCTAAATTTAAAACGTTTACACAAGCATATATTCTATAACTGAATTATATTGAATGTATTTAGTTGTATAAACACATATAAAGGTAATAAATACAGCAACGCAGTTACTGAATGTATAATTGGGTAAAATTGTTAAATATGGAAATATCTCAAAAGAATGTTATGTAAATGTTTTCATAATATTTTACGAACAAACTAATTTATGTGGATCATAACATGTTTGGGCTTGTAGTATATTGTGTTATGCATTTAGAGTAGAATCCTGGATAAACTGACCGAAAGTAACTTACAGACAGCCATCTTTTAGATTACATAGTCTGGGGTTTGTTATTGTGTAACACGGATAAACTGCTTCATGAATATATACTATTATGAACCATAATGTGTATGTATTTTTCTTGACTAGAGTACTATTTCCTTAAAATTACCTACAAAAGGTACTTTAACATTTTTAAGTGGCAGTAATAAATATAAAAACAATTTAAAATATAAAGCATTTTTACTATCAGTAGATATTTTTGGATGGAGCGAGACTCACTTTTTTTTGGTCACGTGACCGGATCCAAGATGGCGGCGCAGTGTTGCCAACCCCCCCCCCTCCCCCACAAAATTTCCCTCATTTCCCTCACATTTCCCTCACATTTCCCTCACATTTCCCTCATTTCCCACATTTCCCACACATTACCCTCATTTCCAAT
>JAQJVL010006489.1:0-28818 GCA_035578905.1 Stictocephala bisonia | reverse complement strand
ACATAAGTAGTGGGCTTTAAGTAATGTTATGAAATGTGGTTTAATTCATAACTTCTATTAAGTGCTAAAAAAAGGGGAATATTTACTTATATTTGTGTATATAACGTATTGTGTGATGCAATTAATGTGGGTAAAAAAAGAAACAGTATCTCCAGAGTGAAATCGCTTTATCATTTATAATCCAGTAGGACTGTAGCAGTATTGACAACAACCCTAATGACATTGATATTTTTTTCCGATTCTCACAACATGTTCTGCAGACTTTTAATCAGATATTTATGAGTTCATTTACAATTAGTGTAATATTATTTAGTTGCAGATATTGTTATCTTATGTAATATTCTTAATATGTTGTTGTTACTTTTGTTTAAGATTATAGTTAAATGTTTAATATTTATTTATAAACTATTTCATTCTTACTATTTATTATGTTTAACAATAATGAATTCTCATTTTAGGGCATATTATTTAATATATTATAAATGCTGGTTTATTGTTGCTAATTTATGTGAATATTTTTGTATGTGGTTATTTTTTGGCATGCCCTTCAAGGAACTATGTATATATTCTGCTGCATGTCTTTTATATTATGTATATTATTAGATTATGCTGTATTGTAATTTTGGGCGTATGCTTGTTGTGTATAGCCTGAAATTGAATAAACAAATAAATACGCCACCATAACTATGACTTTGGTTTTAAGGTCATGAATGTCAGTGCCTCAAGTGACGACATATTTAAATTTCAGTTTAATTGTTCAGCTTTTGTCAAAGTATCAAGCACCTCGGTTCACTCGAATGACTATATTCCAATCCAAAACCTAACGATTGAGCTAATCATTCCCAAACCAGATTAAATAATATCTTGTTTGTATTTTTTAACGTGTGATCTATTTTTACATGAAGACATAAACAGAATTTTATATGTATATATCAATTAAATAAAATCGATTCAAATAAAACTTAGTTTTTAACTGATATGTTGTGAATAACCTCTTTTTATGAACTTGGAGCAGATGAAACATTGCCTTCCTCTAATACAAGCTTTACGGCTGTCAGGGCTTTAACAAGATCCTGGCCAGGTAGTAGGATGATCCTGTGTAGGTAAAGATAATGTTATTGGACAGTCTGAAAAAAGTATTACGTTGTCACGATCTCCATTTTATTAAAACTAAAAATATTTTTTTCTTACTCGGCATGAAGCCTGGTTAGAAAAATATTTGTTTAGAGACAAGGTAAAATTAGAAGTACGACGTGGTTATAATATACAACCGTAGATCATTTACCTATATTTTATATAAACCATTTATATATAAACAATTCAGTTATAGTATGGTATGAATTTAATTGTTATGTTATTTATTTTTAGAATGAAAATGTGTGATTATTACATTTTTGACAATGTAAATATATTCTCTGTATTTACTTAATTAATTAATTCTTTAATTCACAGAGATAAAATTAATAAACGTTAAAGTTTCTTTTCCTCATTCATTTCTGTGGTAGGTTTAAAACATTGCTCATTACTCTCATGCTTCAGTTAAGTGAAATATTGTGCACAATATTTCATTTCGATTATAATCAATGTTCGAATATTATTGTACAGAAATGCCTCTATTAAGTAGCGATTGTATTTTTAAATATATTGAAGAAATCTATGTAAATATTATATTTATCTGATCACAAAAGCCTCTATTGTTTATTTACACTGAAAATTCCGTTTGAATATATATCTATTTACAAACACATGTGCTTAAATAATATTAAAAAGTACGTAACTTATCAAATTTTACGCATCCAATTGTAATTGTAGTTGAGTTTGGGATTTAGTTTTAAGCTTTTTCGTTATGATACAAGTTAGGTTTTTTAAACAAATTGTGTTTCCCTCCTATCTTTATTCTTATTATTGTATTTTATATTGAACATAACACAATATATTAAACAATTAACACAATAAAACTAATGTTAGCAATATTTTGTGCTAAATAATGTTTATTTAGAATTATTATTCACATTTGGTGGATTGATGCCGTCTAGGCATTTTAATTATATTAATAAAATAAGTCCTTACAATTAATTATAACCAACCTATAATCTCTCTCACAAATTCTAACCCAAAACAATATAACAGTTATTAACATATAGTTTCAACATATGTTTGAATAAATATTTATTAACAACACAGAAAGCTTTAATATCCGTAAAAAACTCCCCCCTCCACTTATACGTAATTAAGTCTCTTGTTAAAGCTCCTAAACTACCCTACATATACGTGTCCAGTTAGAAAAGCTGGATGGTCGGTCCATATTGAAAGTGATAAGAGAGGTAATGTCAACAAAAAGCCATTAATTCCACTATAGTATCATTTGTAAGTAAATCTGTGGACTGTACATTGTCCACGACCGAGTGGTGTTGTTGAGGATAATCTATATATGTTACAAAGTTACAAATCGTTAAAAATATTGCATTATAATTTCGTTTCTACCAGAAGGAATATTTTTTGTAAAATTATATGAAAAGTTAGCATTGAAAAACTATATCTTAAAATGTTTTAGTAGTATTCACCTAAAATTAAATTACTTTAAAGTATGTATGAGTTATGTTTTTCAAAGTAAAAATAAAAACACTTAATTTAGACCAAAAACACAGGTGGAAAATTGAATGGCTGAAAAGCTTGTTGGTCTATTATTATAAGTAACGAAAATGTGTTTTTTATTTTTTTTTATAATATCGGTTACTTTTATGAAAATATATTTTAAAAGTCTACTACGGGTTTTAGTTTCCTTACAACTTTGAGAATGTTGGACCTTTTCCGTTAATTCACTATCACAACTTTTTCGGTTACTTCACAACCACTACTTTTTCTATCGCAAGTAGGGTTAGGTTAGGTCAGGTTAGGTGTCTACTAAAATTGATCACAAACTGGTAAATCCAATGATTGACTTATCGCCGAATACACTCTCCATGTGTAAGTTCTTGGAAAGCGATAAGATAAGGCCAGCGATATCGGATTCCTAGCGGATAAGGAATAAGACAGTGGGCGTAAAAGTGATTGGGAACAGTTTTTAGAGCAATAGAATATTAATCAAGCGGTAGTGAATTTACGGAAAATATAGTGGTATTGAATTAACGGAAAAGATCCAGAATGTTTATTAAATGTATTTATAATTCCTCTTTACATTATGGGTAAGTGCAATAGTTAGTACTGAGCAAATTTTTAAATTGTTCTTCCAATTGCTCATGACAAATTTCATTCACTACGTCATAATGTAAATATAAATTAAACATAATAAATCATTGCAGAATGTCGTTCTATGTTCAAGAAGGAGCTAATATTTTTAAGAAGAGAACCCTTCAGGTGCTTCCATTAGAGGCAGTAAATTGTGTCTAGTCTGAATTTGCAAATGGCCCCAGAGATGTCAACGTCACTTTTATTGCTCTATTCTAGCTTCTTTCTACGTGTTTACAACAAGTGAATTAATAGAAAACCATATACAATCCGTTTATGAGGAATTGTGAACTTTCAGTCACAAAGATGATGTGTTAACATTATACTACAAAAACAATAACTGATGCAGAAAAAAATACAACCAACATTATACAACAAGGAGGGAAACATACAAAACCAAATTAAAAATTTATTGGGACTAATTGTAAACTTCAGAAACACAAACAGAGATGGATTGTCACATTTTCTGTTTAACTTCATGAACATACATAGTACAACAGATTTAATTACAAAGCTTATAAAATGAGGTAAGAAATAGTGAGGTATACTTTTGCACCCTTTTATTTGTTATTAAATAATCTTAGATTACCAGGCTCACTTAGTCAAGGAGTTACCGAGCAATTATAAAACCTAATTCGAGTCTTCTCTAGAAAGATTAGGCATACTTTCCACCCTATGATTTTCCTAATTTAGCCAAGATATTTCTTACTATAAAACTACCAATTCTCTTTATACTAGTTTACGTTCTTAAAAGAAAAGTCCGAAAAATATAAAAAATTCTAAATAATAAACTCATTATGTAATATAACTCATAACAAGAAAAAACTTAATCCTGAAATTAAGATGAGAGTGCTAATTATTTTTATTTTATATTGACATGAATATAACTTATAATAAAATGTAGCAAGAAAATTAAATTAAATTGACTGGTACCAGGAGGAGAGCTACATGTGGTGGATAAATAACAGAAGAAATATTTAACTGAAAATAAAATTGCCAGAAATAGTGAAGATGTCAAAATACATTTTAGTGAACACTAAATAAATATCATTTGACACGTTTACTCTCTTGGGTTTGTTTGTTGTAGAGAACCTTGGAGACCCATGCTGAGTGATGTGCTGACGCCAGAGAAGCAGAGGACAGACATGCTGATGTTCCGTTAGTGGGAGACACACCGGCAGAGTGCTGAATACCCTACCTACAAATACCATCATGATCGACTGAACTAGCTGAATTTTGTTGGGAAATGTTTATTTATTATTTTTTTTATTTATTTATAAATTTTAAGAAACCATTTCTTATATACAACGTTACCAAAAACTATAACATTTTGTATTTTTTTATCTTAGTTATATATAATTTGAAAATGGCATATTATTTATATCTGTACACTTAATTTCACCTTTTTTAGGTCTAATTATATACATATATATTTACGTTAGCTAATTCTGATGTCTAGGAAGATACCTGAATTTTTAGTTTTACTTCAGCTATCTTACAAAAGCCATTCTAGGGCTGTGTCTTAAGAGAATGAATAAAATGGAGATAAGTTGTGTGGCACCGCCACTGCTGACTACATGATTTAGGAATCATTTGATTTAGAATACACTCTCTCAAGTTCATTCGAGATAAATGTCTCAAGAGAAAAAATTTATTTTAATATGAGATTCAATATATGCGGGTGTGTAACATTCACGCAAAATGACGAAATAGGAGATGTGAAGGTGTATATAATTTCCCCCGCTGTAAAAGGTCCACACCTGTACATTTTACTCTGTTAAATCTTACTTCATCAATTATACTTGGTGTTTGGCAATTCTTTAGCCAAACTTTGGGATTTTATTCTGGACATGAAAACAAACAATCATTTTTGAGTCATTTTCCTGAGTTTCTATCAAATATTTATTGTTACGTATACAAATTAAACTATTTCTTTTTATAAACTTAAAAATATAAATGATGATACATTTATTATTATGACATGCAGATTTAATATACAGTGCAAACTTTGTCTGTTCATTAGAACCTTAAATATTTTTGAGTATATGTAATTCTTTGTTGATGAAAGGACAAAAAGAGCTGTTGGGCGAGCTGGTGGCCGAGTGGTCTAAGGCGTCAGGACTTTGAGCTTGGGTTAGAGATAGCGCTGGTTTGAATCCGGCCTATAGACCGGAAGATTTATCAGTAATATTCACCTTCTACTGTACTGGTTTGCCCCCTTACTTTGTCTGATTAAGTTCCTCGCACAGATCAATAGTCTATGAGGAATGGGCAGAGTAAGGTAAAGAAGGAGGTTGGCCTCTTCTTAAAAAAAAAAAAAAAACATAAAAGTCTATAATCTAGAATTAAAAACTTCGAAAAGGCTGCATAAACACAAACAAGCTTTAGTTCAACTGATTTTACTAGAGATGCATTACAATATCGTACATAAATTAATTGTAACTGTGTTTTCACGAAGGTGATAGGAACACTTTATTTATTCGAAGGATAGGTTCCCATATTTCCAACAATAAAGATAAAAATATTACTGATAGATGAATAATACACAAGAATATTGATGTTCAGTAGGTAATAAAATTTATTTTTACAATACATCTTTTTATTTATTTATTTCTACAGTACTACAACGCTATTCATTCAATATAACAAAACAAGATGGCTAGGACACTTAATTGACAAACACGTAAAGCACACTTAAAGACAAATCCTCCTTCTGAAGCTATCAAACATTATGTATTGTTAACCTTATTAACTGAAACCATCAAACCTGTCATAGTGTTTGACTATACTTTTATTTTTTAAATACTCTATTTATATGTAAGGCAGCTATTTAACCATAGATAGTTTATATCCATATTTTTACTTGTATGTTTGAATAAAAAGTACAACGAATACCTTAAACACAGTAAAAAGTGGATAACAGATTTTTTTCAGGAGTTTTTGGAGATGATATGTTCCAAAATACTTTTACGCTGATATTAAAAAGCTTTGTATGCCTGAAACTGCAACACAAACAGATAGACCACAAACAGAGGTATACACAACCCACATCGAGGTTGTTTGTCTATATCAGAATCACCCGACCGTGAGGCGAGTGTTTGTTATTGTTCAACGCCTGTCCACGTCACTTGGCATCAAAGCTGTGTTTGTGGCTAACACAGAAAATTCCCTTTACCCCAGTTTGCATGGTCAGCAATCATGTTTTACAGAAATAAAAATATCGATATTCTTTGCAAACGAGTATTATAACAATATCAATCTGATCTACAATCTACAGACTGTGTAAATGTTGAGGTTAATATGACTCATAATTTTATTTAAATAGTTTTAAAAAGTGCCATAAAGAATTTTCCGTAGTGTAATAGTTCAACAATAGATACTAGAAGTCGGCCTTTGTCTGTGAATCTATTAACATTTGGATTTACTGTACTGTAGAACTATTAAAGGCAACGGAACAAATGTTTAGCTTGTTTGTGTTGAATAGCTGTGTGTGTGATTTATTTAATGTTGTAAAATAGTTTTTTACAAGCAATTTCTAATGGAAATTCGAAACTTCCTTTCTTATTGCACATCTATGATACACAATATGCATTATCTCAAAATATAAGTCTTAAAAAAAACAGACACAAAATATGTCTGAAATGTTTTTAACTAATGTGTTTAATGATGTGAAAAATTCGGGCAAAGTTAAATCAACACAACAAAACACAATATTTCCACCAGCATAAACATTAGAAACATGTATTAATAAGGACGCTGTATTGATACAAAATCATTCCATCTTTTAGAGCTAGTGGGGTGGAACCTAGGTGATTTTTTAATCACCGATATCTTTCTAACCATGCGTGGTCTTTAAGATTTGAAATGGATGTAATTAAGCTGAGTTATATTCTTTCTCGTTTGAGTAATTTTGTAGAGACCAATTCGTTTATGTAATTAAGTATTTATTGGTGAAATATTGTTTATATCGTAATTTAGATTGTGATGAAAACACAAATACGTTTTTTTTTAAATATATATTTTTAAGTTATCTTTTTTTTAAAAAAAGGAGACAAACTCCAGATATTACATTGTAGTCTTCAAATTCCATAACCTCTAATCCCAATTTAAAACCAGTCCTGGACACTTACCAAATTTACGATTACAATAAGCACTAAATCAGCTATAATCACTCACGTGACCATTAACTGTTTGACTAAAGTACTGAAATTGCTGTCTTTAAAGTAATAATAAAACTAGAAGTACTAAAAGTTTAATTATTCAAGCTTAGTTATATTCAATTGTGAGAAAATTACAACCTTTATTACATTCTAGATCTGTTAAATAAATAAACTCAGATTTTTTAAAACTCTGCAAGTAATTTTCACTAAGTATATTTCTGAAATCCTTCTAAAATGACATAAATGTAACTGTTACATTAATGTAATTCTAGACATACTATAATATTACTGCTATTACTAAATTTACACACACAGTTTATCTTGACATATTAAGTCGTCAGTTGTTCGACTGACAGTGGTATGTAACACATGTTGTCAAACTGAGGAGTTAACCTTAACAAGAACACCGGAAACATGTAGTTACAAACTCTGCTGCTTGACCGAAAGAACTACACACTGTGTTGATGAACCTCCGGAAGACTGTACAAGCTATTCAAATATGGCCATTTCTTATATTATGATACTTTTCCCAGCCCATCAAAGTCCTCAGTTGTTCGGCTGACCAGCTGAGCTCCGTATGTCCATTTATTTTAAAGTAATGTCTGAAGTAAAATTATTTACCCAAAGTCCTCCGTATAGCAAACTTCACTTCTGCTTGATACGAACATTGTAAAATCTACAATATATTTCTCTCAGCAGCCATGTTATATTATAGCCCTAATAAAAATACTGAGCTTATCTAAAATACTGCAAGACCTTTACATTTTTCTATAAAAAAGAAATAGACAAACATACTGTAAATACTCCTATTATTCCAACAACTTCAGTAAATAAGGTGAAAAGTAATCAATCAAACTTCAGATCTCAAACCTTAAAGTAGAATATATTTTCAAATTCCTGGGAAACGAGTTTAATAAATCCTTAGGAGGAATTCAAAAAGCCAAATGGAGAAATATTTTTGTTCCAGTAGCAAGCTTTGGAATTGGTCACATCCTCTTTCAAGGAATTGAAATATTCCATTCATATTCCTCTAACGAAAATGGAGGAAAGGGATGGACATCGGTCAGCGGCTTATGAATATTTAATAAGGCTTGATAGATTTCAGTGAGGACTAGATCTCGTTTGCTCGTAATAATTCGAATCATCATTTTCGATATTCTATTTTCTAAGTTTATATTTATTTACAATAACTTTATTGTTTTTCGAAATTTTAGTTTAATTTCATTTATCTCAATCTTAAATTATTACATATTATTGTTTATTATTTATATGTCGTTATATTTGTCATGGTTTTTGTAGTATAATTTTACATTTTCTCTTCAATCTGTATTTTTATTACATAACGATTACTTACTATCCCGAGAACTGCACTTTTAAATGTTTCTTATTTATTAATATTAAAAACCTGAACTGAAAAAATCAGATATTGCAATCGTAAAACCTACAATTTACTAAGCTATTCACAATAAACAACTTGATATAAATTAATACCCCAATCTTAATATTTTCTACAATTACATTTTTAAATTAACACCTCGTTCATTTCCCCCAATTATAAATTAAATTCTGCTTAACTATCACGAATATTTAACTATATCTGATGAAAAATATTAATAAAAAGGAGATATATCTCGTACATCAAAGTATCACTCTCTCAGTCAAACTCAAAGGCCTTTATTTGCTCAACATCTCTTTTGAACTCTTCATTGTCTGGAACCAAATATTGAAATATAAATATGACAATATATGGCTCATGGTTTTATTTCCAGGAAAGTCTAGATAAAAAGGATATTATCGAAAGAGAAGTATTTTATGTTTTTTCAAGTAGAATGGTTCATAGTGAGAAATTTTATTTTTAAACGGCGTTTTCCCTATGGATTTTTTTTTAAATTCTTCTAACCTTTGAGAAGATATATTTAATATATAAAACTGTACAAAAAATATATTTAACCCCATCTCCTATCGTTATTTAATGCCTTATAAATAGTAAATAAATAATACAGAAATGTTTAAATGCTTGCGAAATTTTTTATAGTATAATTTTGAATGACATTTCTCAGTAGGATTAAATAATCATTAGCCTAAGGCCGCCATATTTGATTTGACCTCCGTAAGACCAACGTTAGTTTCAAAAGAAGATTAAATATGTTTTTAATGAACTTACTATTTTAAATTTGACCTATTTTTCTCTTGAAAGAGGAAAAACTGCCAATGTCCCTTGAAAGAGCTCGATTAGTAAAATTTATTTTGGTTTTATTAGATTAAATATTACACATCTGTTTCAAACTTTTCTTTTGTTACGAGCTTTTCTTGACTGAAACATACGCTATTGTTGTCCGCGAAATTAAATATCAATATCAACGCTTATATTTGCAGTCTAAATTTAACCGTGGCCAAATCACTGAAGATACAGAGGTACAGCTGAGCAAGAGACACTTCACACGTTTTTGCTCTTAGGGGTTGGTTTATTTTAGAGCCCTTCGGGAGACCCACCGTAAACCTGCCAACTGTGCTGCTGACGCAGAGTGCTGAGGGATTGACAGTAGGGGGGGGGTGATGGACGTGCTGATGTGTCGTCAGAGGGTGAGACTGATTTGCAATAAAGAAGTTGACCGTTCTTGCTGAGTAGACCCATTATAATATATAAACTATCACGATCGGCTAGGATCAACTAGATCCTATTATACTGAATTATTTATTCATTATCCTTATTACTATTATAAACAAAAGTCATAAAATTACACGTATGATATTTTTTCGATGTATATACAAGGGTGTCCATTTACTAAGCTCTTAAATCGAGGTTAGCATTTTTTTAAATCTCCATACTCTAAAAAAGTATGAATTTTTTAGGGAAAATATTGACTTAGATTCCTAGTACAGTGCTTGGACTTTATATTCAACTGTTTGATGTCAGGAATTGACGGTACTTTAAAATGTATATGTTTTTCAATGTGGTGGTTCATTAACTATTTTGTTTTCTAAAAAAGGTGAAGACTCCCAAAAATGTACAAGATGTAACAAACTATATACAAAATCCAACAAATCTTTGTTTGTCGAGAGCAATTCGTAGATAACTTAATAAAGAGATGTTTATTTCTTTAACAATTGTAAGGTGTGATCCGTTTCATCAATAATAAGTACAATTCATTAGAGTAACTACTATAAAACAAGTCTCTTTACTGAAGATAAACGAATCATTCTTTGTACGTTAAACAAAGCCAAGTATTTTTGAGAACTCTAAACAACTAAATTTTTGTTAAATATATAATATTCAAGCAGCGATAAAATATTCGTCTTCAATAACATCTTTCATTCTTGTTACAAGATGTATTATCACCCATCTGTCATATAAATTGCGTTTCCCTCTCTTCTTGGTGTCGACATCGATGTAAAAGTCTCTCTAGGCAAGGTAACTGTAATGTTATCTACATAGACATGGAATCTACATATACTTCCCAGAGCCTACCAATAAGAGTCAGTTAGTACAAAAACAATTATTTAAATCTTCACAATAAGATTGATCAAAATAAATTAAGCTGCGTGTAAAATATTTTTATTATGACAAATTGGTTCTCTCAAAAAATGTCAAGTATTCGTAAATAAATTTGTTTAAATCAGCTATCTGTTATGTGTAATTTAAATATATTAGTACAATTTAAAACCAATTTTCCCCCAATATAGATCAAAACAACTATATTAGGCTATGACTTAAAAAAATAATTTTCGTGGATATACAGTTTACCATATTGTATTCACATACATAAACAATTAATGTCAATTGATAATTTTCTGATGAGATAATTGTGTGGCTTTCATATCTCCATATATACCAATTATCAAACAAAAAGGTACATATAAGATGCATCATGTCTAAAACAAAACAAAAAATACACAAACTGAGCATCCAACACTACATTGGTTACAAGAGAGAGGATTTAACCAGCTGTTAGGAAAGTAATCTTTTGTATAATGAAAAGTATATATGTGATAATAACATGTAAATATTTCCAAAAATCAATAATTTAAAATCATCGATAATTTTTTTCCAACCAATCATTTTATGGGTAAAGAAAAAGATTGGTAAAAATACTGAATCAAAAAAGTATATGAGTTACTTAAAAGTATACAGATAAAACTACAAAAAAATAAAACAATGGTTATATAAGAAGCAGAAGGCTAAAAGTGTTTTGACTATTATCAAACTTTAAGCGTAAATTTTGTTAAATAGTTATTTATTTTTTGAGCTAGCTCGTTGAAATATTGTTCGAAATCACTATCAAAACGTTAAAAAAATATGACCACCTTTAAACACCATGCCTTTGGCTTGTGTAGCATTAAAAAAATATATTAGTTGTATATAAAAGTTACATAAATTGCTTCTTACTATTCAATTTTAATATGTTAGTGGTATTCAAATAGTTGTTATACCTCTAAGGTTGTAGCACATTGTATATAAAGTTAGAATATTATCTTTTTTTAAATGAGCTTTTCAAACAATTGATTATTAAGGTTTTGTCAATATCATCCCTATAAAAATTTAAGTTAAGTCATACACAGTCTTTACATACACGTTCTGTTTTATGAGTTCCAAGAAAATAGAGGGAATTACGCGCATAAATAAATTAGGTTTTATAATATTTAATTCTAAAAAAGTAAAAAAAAACAATAGATTTTTAAGACGTTATTATTTTTATTCGTTTAGCATTTTCATGTATTCTCTTAATTTTTGATATTACTATGCCTATTCAAAAAAACGATATGCTAAATACACAAGTGGGATTTGACATTTAAAATTTTTGTAAAAGTTAAACAAAAATTATATATGAAATGAAAATAAAACGATGAGGAGTTGAACAAAACAAACTTTTAGGACACAAAAGCGTCGACTACACAGTCCAAATCAGAGTCAGTAATTCGTCGGACGTTTGTTTTTTGTTCAAGGCCAGTACACTTCTCTTACCGGAGTCACAGAGAGAAATTTGAACTTTGAAGTAGTACTACTTGATACACATTTCACGGAAATATAGACACGTTGTAACCGTTTATAAATAGAAGCATTAAACTAATTTTAATGTTCCACGTTACTTATATTTTATATTTTCAAGTTTTTGTTACAATTCTCTTACCTTTTAGTTACATTATAGCTGTAAGGCCAAAATGGTAACAAATTATTAAATTATACTAGTATGTGTTAAATATACATGATTTTGTTCAAGTAACATTATTATTTAAACAAGTCGTGTCTTTCGTTGTGTTCTACCCTAGTTACTGATAAAAAAAACTTACTATCAAATGATTTTTGGAAGTTGATAACAACAAAATTTGATTTAAAGCTATTTGAGAACTGAAAAAGTTTGAAATGTTCATAATTCGTAGTCAATCTATATTCTTGTCCATAAATCGACTCGGTTCTGTAGCCCCAATACTAGGGCATTTACTGAGTGTAGTGTTTGGCTCTAAGGTTTAAAATCAGAATTGAGGGAAAATGTGAGTGAAGTACTCGTATTTATTTTAAAGTTTTAGTTATAGGAACGCAAGAGGACAGGATATTTACTCTCTAGTAGTTTGCAAACCGAAAATAAATATGTTATATTGACTTTGGTATCTCTAAAAACAGATGTCGGTAAATATTTGTTACAATACTAGAAAAAAGAGTTACGAATAAGGGTTTCAAATTATTTATGACTTTAGAAAACCTCAATGATTTAAAACTTTAAACACTCTTTTCTTAGTTATTTTTTAAATAATTAATATGATGATTGAAAATAATTCACTTATATTCTTGTAGTTGATAGTTTCATATAAACTACAAAGTTGTTCGGCTGGCCTTGATGTATCATATGTTCCCGAACTGTGAATCAGACCTTAACAAGAACACCGGAAACATGTAGTTACGAACTTGGCCTCTTGTCCGGATGGACTACACACTGTGTGATGAACCTGTGGCTAGACGAGCCACTGAGCTTCCTTGATATCTAGAACACAAAATTGTTAGACAAATCGTCAAACAGAGTCCCTTCATAATCGATTAGATATTTTGACAAACAAATGTCTACCCTATCAAAAAATGTAGTTTCAGTTTTTTTATGTTTTATTATTTGTTTTCTTTAGAATAATTGTTGTTAACCTTTTTTATATTCGTACATTCTTACATATGAGACGCCGAAACAACGTTGTTGGTATTTTAAGGCGAATATGAATGGTTATATGAGTGTAGGATGAGTGTAGTTATAAGATGTATAGGTAGGCCTATACATCGATTAATAGATAACACCACTGTACGTGTGTGGGTGGGAGGGTGGGTACTATCACTGTACGTGTGTGTGGGTGGGAGGGTGGGTACTATCACTGTACGTGTGTGTTTCAGGTTAAGTGGAAGAAGGGACTTTCAAGTCCCAACTTCGCCTGGTTAAATAAAGACGTATTTCATTTCATTTTACAGGCAAACAGTCTTGCGATGATCTGGTCGTCTATAAATCTTGCAATGTCTTTATGAACGGATAAGATGGCAAAATGGTTCAACCTCTTATGAGTAATTGTTGGTTGTGTTCGGAAAGAGCGAATACAGTGAACGCAGCTAGAGTTTGAGAAGAAAGGAAAACTAACATAAAACATTTTGAATGTTTGCCGATGGTGTGTGTACCATCGGCCAATACCAATGTTCGTGTATGGGCAGACGGGTGGGTCAATACCAATGTTCATGTATGGGTGGACGGGTGGGTCAGTACCAATAAACTATAATAAATTATAGATAAATATAAATTAGTGGTCCATACGATATACTTAATATATTAGTAGATAAATATACTAATTCTACGTGAGGTCATAAATACGATAGGACCACGTAATACAAATTGTATAACTTTTTCTATGAATATCACAGTCCTTTAAATTCACAATAAGTACAGCCTCTTTGTAATCTATTTTAAATTAACTCCCCCATCCCTTCCTTATATAATGTTCATAGGAAGATAAAATATTATTTCCTTTAATACTACATGGTGAAAGGCCATGCACATTCAGTATGAGTTTATCTGTTTAATAAGCCAATACAATTAAAATATTTATTAATATGACTACAGATTTATATTAGATCGTAAATGAAATTTTAGTGAAAAACGCTCCATAGCTGTTTTGTCCAAGGTGGATAACCCTTATCAATATCATTGTATTAACAAGGATTGTATTGGAGGAAAATCCGTATTATAAATTAGCAAATATTTTGTAGTCAAGATTTAGTTGGTATTGTTTATATATACGATGTGTCTAAATCAAACACATTTCAAAACCAATATTTAAAACTTTAGCTTTTTAGGCATTTAGATAACGTTTTTATTCTTTCTATCATTATCAGACACTTCACAGCTATTAAATAATTTAAACGTTATATAAAAATTCTGTTTTATTAATAATAGAGTGTAAATATCAAAAGTGTAAGAAAACGAAACTATCAGTAAAATTGTTGTACGTGTTATTTTTTACACGAGAATCAAATTTTGTAAACAGTAAAAGATACATACGTTTTCCGTAAAGTATCTATCTTATGATGATTCTTTTTTTTATTTCCATTCTTGTGGTCGACTAAATATATCACCCTAAATCACCGTGCTGATGCTGAGACGGTGTACGGACCCAATAGAGGATAAACTCAGGTAAATCAAAGTAGTTTTTCATTACGTCGACATAAATCCCACCCAGGGATTTGTTTGTCTCCTCTTCCTGCTTTGCTTTGTCCCTTTATCGCTCAGGGACAGAACATTTCAACCATTATATTCCTTCTCTCTGTTTTATTGTAAACTCCAAACGTTGTCTTTTTTATTAAAGTATTCTTAACTCAACAGTTTCTACTCTAGCCGTTCGTCTATACTACTTGTATCTGCGTGTTGAGGCAGGTTCTTGATTTTGCGCGTTAAAAAATTTAATATTTTATGTAAAATAAAATTATCTTGGAAAGACGTGTATCACGTAAGGTCAGTGGCGGTTCTCCTCAACACCGACCTCGATAGTGCGTGTAGGGTGGATTGAACGCAATAATAGGAGACGTGTTTAGGGAGTGTGGGTAGAAGGTCCTATTGAAAATAACTAGTTGTGCCTTGCAGACTTCATTGCTATTAACCATGGGTCAAGGGGGCAGGTTTTAAGTGTAAAGATAGATTTTATTGAGAACAGATGTTCAATTAAGACACGGATCCCCTCACCTGCAAAAACGAGTCCAATTTTGTTTTGTAAAGTCGTTGGGCCAGTAGCTTAATACTTTTCTACGCCTGTTACCATATTATATATTTGAATCTCTACAATGCCAATATTTAAGTCAAATAAAGATTCCATTTTTATTTGTTGTCGTATAATTTCAGACTTTACCACAATAGTTTAGTGTCCCCTGAGGTCATATTTTTATTTTTTTACCTGATTTCTTTTTTAAAGACAAATAACGTTTGTTCTAATTTAATATTTTTAATGAACCATGGAAAAATCTAATATCATGGATCTCTAGTCACAAATATCGTTTAAACATGTAAGCGTGAGACATGTCCGGATGTTGTGTAGGGGAAAGTGTTGAGTGTCAGACTTGTCAACTAGCTGAAAATCAGACTAATAGTACATGGTTCGGATTCCAGATAAAGCCGTTGGTCCCTTAGTTGCCCTGGCTATTGGGCTATTAATAAATGGCCCTTTCTGAGCACAAGTCAAACTCAGTTAGTAAACAGACTACACAATACCCCCCTCATTTATGCTACACTCATATGATCATTCATTCATATTCATCTTAAAATACGCACAAAAATGTGTCGAAGTCTTATATCTGATAATCTTCGATTCTTCATATTATTAAAACACACAATTTGCTATAACACCAAACTTTCTAATATTATAGATACTCTATACCTGTTGTGTAAGATGCGCAAATACATAAAATTATAACATATACGAAACCAGCTGATAATAAGTCTACGCAGAGTTTAATGTTGCAGATTTTCTCTCATTGTAGCCTAATAGTATCAATATAGAGTCAAAATGTATAACAAACTATTAACGCACAAATACTAGCGTGTTTACGTTAGTAGTTAATTATATGTTATATGTGTAATATAACATTAATAATCTAACATGTGTTTACATCAATAGTTAATTATCTGTTATACGTGTAATATAACATTAATAATCTAACATGTGTTTACGTTAATAGTTAATTATCTGTTATACGTGTAATATAACATTAATAATCTAACATGTGTTTACATCAATAATTAATTATCAGTTATACGTGTAATATAACATTAATAATCTAACATGTGTTTACATCAATAGTTAATTATCTGTTATACGTGTAATATAACATTAATAATCTAATATGTGTTTACGTTAGTAGTTAATTATATGTTATATGTGTAATATAACATTAATAATCTAACATGTGTTTACGTTAGTAGTTAATTATCTGTTATATGTGTAATCTAACATTAATAATCTAACATGTGTTTACATCAATAGTTAATTATCTGTTATACGAGTAATATAACATTAATAATCTAACATGTGTTTACGTTAATAGTTAATAATCTGTTATATGTGTAATCTAACATTAATAATCTAACATGTGTTTACGTTAATAGTTAATTATCTGTTATATGTGTAATCTAACATTAATAATCTAACATGTGTTTATGTTAATAGTTAATTATCTGTTATATGTGTAATCTAACATTAATAATCTAACATGTGTTTACGTAATTAGTTAATTATCTTGTATATGTGTAATCTAACATGTGTTTACGTTAATAGTTAATTATCTGTTATATGAGTTATCTAACATTAATAATCTAATATGTGTTTACGTTAATAATTAATTATCTGTTATATGAGTTATCTAACATTAATAATCTAATATGTGTTTACGTTAATAGTTAATTATCTGTTATATGAGTTATCTAACATTAATAATCTAATATGTGTTTACGTTAATAGTTAATTATCTGTTATATGAGTTATCTAACATTAATAATCTAATATGTGTTTACGTTAATAGTTAATTATCTGTTATATGAGTTATCTAACATTAATAATCTAATATGTGTTTACGTTAATAGTTAATTATCTGTTATATGAGTTATCTAACATTAATAATCTAATATGTGTTTACGTTAATAATTAATTATCTGTTATATGTGTAATCTAACATGTGTTTACGTTAATAGTTATTATCTGTTATATGAGTTATCTAACATTAATAATCTAATATGTGTTTACGTTAATAGTTAATTATCTGTTATATGAGTTATGTAACATTAATAATCTAATATGTGTTTACGTTAATAGTTAATTATCTGTTATATGAGTTATCTAACATTAATAATCTAACATGTGTTTACGTAAATAGTTAATTACGGTATCTGTTATATGTGTAATCTAACATGTGTTTACGTTAATAGTTAATTATCTGTTATATGAGTTATCTAACATTAATAATCTAATATGTGTTTACGTTAATAGTTAATTATCTGTTATATGAGTTATCTAACATTAATAATCTAATATGTGTTTACGTTAATAGTTAATTATCTGTTATATGAGTTATCTAACATTAATAATCTAATATGTGTTTACGTTAATAGTTAATTATCTGTTATTTGAGTTATCTAACATTAATAATCTAACATGTGTTTACGTAAATAGTTAATTACGGTATCTGTTATATGTGTTTACGTTAATAGTTAAGTATCTGTTATATGAGTTATCTAACATTAATAATCTAACATGTGTTTACGTAAATAGTTAATTACGGTATCTGTTATATGTGTAATCTAATATGTGTTTACGTTAATAGTTAATTATCTGTTATATGAGTTATCTAACATTAATAATCTAATATGTGTTTACGTTAATAGTTAATTATCTGTTATATGAGTTATCTAACATTAATAATCTAATATGTGTTTACGGTTATAGTTAATTATCTGTTATATGAGTTATCTAACATTAATAATCTAACATGTGTTTACGCTAGTATTGGTATTATAGACCATAAATATGCATCAGTAATAGTCCCAATTAAATATATATTATAATAATCTAATAACATTGTAATATATTACAATACATATGTTGTAATATGTATTGTAATATATTTACGAGTATTTTGTCTTCTTTAGAAACAGTTACTCTGCAGTAACTAACTAACTAAGCTTCGCCTTCAAACAATGTTTGAATAAACACAAATATAACACATATATTATTAGTAAATGGTATCAGTTATATGTTTGTTCAATTTATGTAGAATGTATTTTATGAAAAAGTAGTTTCAGACTGCAAAATAATTCTCCAGGTTTTCCTTTACAAACGCCACATCTCTGAAGGGTTGCGTGTGTCAGCTCTCTTCGAGTACTTATGGAGTTATAAGTCATATAGGTGAGACGGGAAGGCAATTTACAACCTTTTTATGTGGAAATTATATCATGTTGTGATAAGCAAGGTTTATGATCTAACTGTTACTATAGTGTTTGCATTATGCATTGTTTCGTACGTTCTCATGGTTTCTTGTAATCTAGTTTCAACTACTCCTTTTCCTTATTGGACGAGGATAATTATTGTTTGTTTATTGTTGTTTATTCCTAGATAAGATCCTCCTGACCATGATCGTCCAAGACGTATTTTCTCTCATAGTTTAATGTATGTACAAACACGCACGATGAACTCTTTGTATAGTGGAAGTATGAACCCTTCCATAAGGAATTCGGAGGGGGGATAATCCCTGCTTGTCGGTGTTTCTTTACTCACCTGAGAGAAATATATTCCTGAATAATCTACTTCGTTTAAACTCACATCATATGAATGTCAATCATGAATGCCCTCTCTCCCCCCACTACTTTCTTACGACGTGAAGAACCTTCGCCGCAATAAATGGACCTTACCATCCACTCTAAATTCAAAAAAATAAAAGCTTCGCACCCAATATGTACATGACTTTATATACCTTCGAAATTAATTTAACTGTCATTTAATACCAGTTGATATTCATTTTTTTAAATATTTTATTCGTGTGAATTAGCTTTAATTGATAAAGTGTTAGTATATTAAATTATATATATACATATGTAGTATAATTTTACCCCTAATTATAATTAAGTGTAGGCTTTAATGTCCTATTAAATAGTATCTTAATTAACAAATTAATTAATTTACAAGGAATACACGACAATCATTATACTATTTTGTATACACTTTGTACTCACTTTGTGGGCTTATAAAGTTGTAGTGTGTGACCTTCACTTTATTGAATATCGTATTATAAAACTTATGAAGATTGAATTACAACTTAAATCGCAAATAGACATCGCCCATGTAATTGTATATTCTATTATTTTTTGAATCGTCATACATTATTTTATTCTTTACATTAAATAACGTTCACACATTTAAATTATTTTATTCAAATTTTTGTTTTACTATTATTATTAATTTATTTCTTTACTTGCAATATTGCACAGTTATAAGTTGATATTGCGATGTGTTGTTCCTGGAATAAACATTTATTTTCTTAATTCATTCATCCATATATTACATCCACTTTGTACTATAGACATAACAGCCAATACACGCCGAACTCATCGATCCTAAATTTACAGTAATCTAATAAGTTGATAATAAAGTACAGTAATTACATAAATGTGATGATTTTATAGCATATTTAATTAATAGGTCTAAATTAGGTACTTTAATTTGCTCTTGAATAGCCTATCATAATATTGACTTAATTTACGAAATTAGATTACAAAAACATAATAAAATATTGCAACATAAATACCGTAAATATTTTTCAACGAATAATTCTTGCATTTAAACGTTTAATTATATCAATGGTTCAAAGGAAAAGAAACTACATATTTTATTTGGAAAGTCCAATATCTTCTACCGTACATTCACAAGAAAAGAAAAAAGAGGGAAAGGGAGAGAGCTAGTTGTGGAAGAAAATCCTTGGCTGAAATTTATGGCAACGTAATGAAAAACTGGTTTGATTTACCTGCGGTGAGTTTTAATATTGGATACAGTCTCGGTATCAATGCCAAAGAAATGGGAAGATTTATTAGGATGAATTTAGTTGGAAGCTCTTCAAAATTTATGAAAGGAAAAAATTACGATATATTGATTTTGAATAATGTTTTTTTCTAACTTTGATTGAATTTAGTGAAGAGTGCACTACTCTTCTTGTAATACTTCATACCTTATTTTTAAAATTTTTTAATAAGACCTCTTTTTAAGATATAGCTGAAGATCAATTCAATGAATCTTTAAACAATTTATTTTACTATCTTGTGTAAACATTGTTCATTGACCATTCATGATCTATGTATTCTTATCATTTTTCAAGACGTATGTTTAAAACAAATATTTAATTTATTAAAATGTGACAAGTCATTTTACAGGAACTACGTACAGTATAGAGAAAAACGTACTCTCTTCCCAACTATAAATTTTACAATTCGGGGGTATTATATGTATAATAATAAATACATTTAAGCCTATTTATTACCAGAAGCTTTTATTAATATAAGTTACATATTATTTACTCACAAAAATATCAAAGAGAGATATTCACACATTTTTAAAAAGAAAAAGAATGAGATCTTTTAATAAATTACTGTTATTCTCTTTGATCAAACCAAAAACACCGAAATACGTACCTTCTTTTTCCAACACTAATAATGTACAAAGACTTACAATCTTTAATTTTCGGCATATTTACTGCATTATTTAACAGTTTTAAATAAAATAAACGTATGAAAAAGAAACCATGTGTTTTAAGTTCAATTTTTAAAAATAAATAAATATTGAGACGAGACTTTGATAACCTTACACTTTTCAGTCACTTACAGCAGTGTCAGTCAAAATGTAAACTGAACTCGTACATAACATTGATGATTGTAAATGTATTAATCAAGAGCCACGCTGATATGAGGAATAAAAATACAATGTTATCATATAGCAATTTTCAATATGAACACTTAAACTATTTTTAAGTGTTTATTTCTAAGTATAAAGGAAACAACACTTAGAAATTGGAAATATTTTACTTATTTCAAAAAGATAGAGCGATTCAAAAACATTCAAATCGCTCTATCATTTTTTATTTTTCATATTGATTCATAAAACATCTTCCTACGGGAGCTGCTTGAGTATAGAAGATTATTTTATGAAGATACAAAGCAAGCAACTGATTTATATGTTTCATCAAGAATTAAATTTAAATTTACATAAAATGTATGTTCAAATATGAAAGCTACCTTACATTGTCAGGTGTCGGCCTAAACAACGATATTCTCTGAACAATTGGAATGAAGTGAAATTTATCTTTATTTTTTAAGGCGAGGTTAATACCAGAGAGCCCTCTCTGCCACTTTACCTTAGATAGGAATTTAAGGCAGGGTATGTCACTAAAATACATATTCACTTATGTTTAGAGATGTGCAGCCTACATTCTTTAATTCTGTGTGATACGTATAAAAGATATGTGATAATTTTGTAAGGTAGTTTGATTGAGAGATGAGGGCCACTCATAGTAAGTCCTGCATGTGATGGGGTCTATTATTGTTTGATCTTGTATACATAGCTATTTGACCCTTATTAAACCCCTTAGAAGGAATAAACAGTTGGAGAAGTTGTTTATTGTTTACAAGAGAGTTGCGTTACCCAAAAAAGTGTTGTTTATAAAATCTTGTATTCAATGTAGGTCACATCAACCGAAATCTATCAGTTGGATACTCACGTTAGGTCTTTTAGAAATAATTCGTGAAATGAATAAGAAAATTACTTAAGTTCACTAATGAAAACATCTGGAAGCAGGGTGCAGATTTTTAAATGAATTTAAATTTGTATTGTCTTATAAATAACATTTAATTACTAATTTGATGCCACACGTAATTATTAGTTAAAACACGTATTTATAATTAGTACAACACTATGCAGGTCTAATATTTAGATAGTCTCGAAGTTTACTAACGTGTTGACATGTATATATGTTTAGTAGAGCCCAAGAAGCAAGGTACACTGTATTTCCATCGGACAGCATTGCACTTCACTTAATTCTTAATACATTTAGTTGAATGTTAACCAATCAAGACGACTACACTATCTGATGTGGTTACACCTAAGTTCGCGCGATTCTATGTAAAACTATCAACCCATATGATTTTTCCTTGAACATTCAAATAATTTGTAAACCTTAATATACCTTGTGGTTACTTATGACCCAAAACTGTTCCTCGAAGATTCGATCTCTTGACACCGAGTTAGTGACGTGAATACGTGATCTAACACCGCCGTCCCTTGATACTTCAACATCTAGTGATGTTTCAATTTCTTGGTCTCGAGAGAATGACATTGTAGCACGACCGAAAAACTTTAAGGCCCTCCAACTTAATACCGTACAGAGATTATTTAACTATACATCCTGTTTGATTGTAAACATGAAAACTCGTTTGTTATACCAATATATAACTTCTGTTATTTTATTTCTTTGTTTTTGTATATATGTATCAATTATATTTGATACATATATACAAAAACAAAGAAAATGTACATAACTAATAAATACAACAAGAAGATATCTAGACACCATTAAATTACAAAAAACTACAATATTTACATTTAATATTACACCATCTGTTATAATAACAACTAGACTAACCAAAACAGTTTTTATGTATTTTCAGTTTATTAAGTTTTAATTAATTTAAATTTTTATTATTACCTTCAAGATTTGTTACATTTTACACCTGAAGATGATCTAAGGATCGAAACATGTCGTGTGTATGAAATAAAAGTGATTGAATAAGGTATATATTTTTTATCAATTATATATAACTTCTGTTTTCTTTAAAATGTTAGTGAGTGATAAATTGTGTAAAACTCTATTTACAATTTAAGCTATTTTCTTACAGGAATACGAGTTTTTTATACTATTCTATTCCTAGTTTCTATCAATACTATACTATATGTATACGAAGGGTCATAATATCTCAGGTACGATACATCAAAGACCAATCTGATACGTTACAAACCCAACTTGGAAAGCAAACATCATCAGCCATCAAATCATTGTTAACCCCTCGGCGTGACGACAGGTTGACAGTTAGTATTGACTGTACAGTGCAGTAAATTAATACTTGGGCTATATATTATGTTTCATTTAGTCAGCCATGATTATGATTTCTGCGACCTATTTAACGCTATGAAGTTTTTTTTTTTTTTTATGAGTTAGTGAAAAGGATGCTATGAGTCGTTTATTTATGTTTAATTTTCAAGACTGTTATGATCAAACATACGTAACCCTTAAAAATGTTCAAAATTTTTAGAAATATATTCCATAATACCGGACATTTCACACCTTGTATTTTTTGTGTCTGTAACTTTTAAGTTATATGGGTAGATATTTCCTTTGATCGATACTAAGCACGTATTTGTAACATAAAAATATATTGATGAAATAAGTTCCTATTAATACTAAGAACTTTACCTCATGCTTGGACAATGATTTAGGTACGTAGATATGGTGGGGAGGCGTGTCAAGTGTAACATTTCCCCACATTGTAAACTTGCGACCTAATGGAACATACATTTACAGGACACCGTATTACTTTAAAGCTCTTAAGATATGAATGTTGTAAAATGTTTTGTCCTACAATTTCGATTCATTCATTTTTTCATTCGTACAATAATACGTTTTCTACCATGGTAAAAGCTGATCCTGTTTCATGAATAAAAATTGAAACCATGTTTATTATACTTTATATCATAATATACGATGGGTAAACATATTTGTACAAAAAAGTTACAAGAAAGAAGATTAGATTTTAAAATTAATTTATCAGAAAATTGAAGAAACAGAGTTTGTAGAGTTTTACTGAACACGTACCATTTCACAGGTTTTTCTTTAGAGACCCTTGGGGACCCCAAGTGGTCTAGAGCTGAGTGTTGTGCTGACGATGCGGAGGGATGACGGACGTGATGATGTGTCGTCAGGGGTGGAGTGCTGAATGACATCACAGTCATCTGCATCAGCTACATTCTACCCATATTTGGATTAAATTTATGTTATCTACATCGATATAAATGTAATTTTAACAACACATTTTATTTACATTTAATACCAATACCATTTATTTTATATACACACGGTTAGATTTCTCATCCAGTGTTTCTGTTATTAATAGCTATTTTTGGGGTTCAGTAATGAGGCGCTAGTATTGTCATGTGTCAACGTAAAACAGTTTAAATCAGCAGAAGTGACAGACCTTAATATTCAATTAAATTACTGGCACAAATATTTCTAATATACTTCTATGCTAAAGTCTTTTGTGGTTTCATTTTTACTTTGTTAAACTGAAGCTGAATTCTTAAACATTAAAATAAGGTGAAACATTATATGAGGTGGAAGATTGCTAAATAAATGGCAATATGCATTGAAACTATTTAGCACGCTACTGGTAGACCTGTTCGGCGATGAAGACTGTGGAAACAGCACACAGCCTGAATATGTTAGAGAAAATGCTCCAGATAGCTCCTGGCAGCTGAAATCCTAAGGCAGCATCAAAGGAAATGTGAAGGAAAGGAGTGTGATGGGGAAATGTGGAATATATGCCAGTTTTGTACTTTATTTACTATTGTAGTAAAGGATCATAGGGTAAGAATTTCCTGGCTTGTTTCCTGTCTCCATATACCTCACATTTCATCTACAAGTCTTTCACTGGTGTACATTTAATACCATATAAACTGCCATCCATATAAAGAAAAACTATCTCGAAAAATTCTTGGAGGAAATCGAAGGAGAAAGTAATAAAAGTGAAAGGATGCCTTATTTTACCAGGTGAAGTTAGGACTAAGGATTCCTTTTTAACACTTAATCTGACTTCTGAACCACCAGTGACTTAGGTGGGCTGCGTGCGAGGATGGGATGACCCGCCGGTCACCCATCCAAGGAACAGCCACGCCGTTTCTTGATGCCGCTATCTTCCCATAACTTCGAAACCCTCCGGTCTCACCACTGGCAAGTGATTATCTTGTGATTGCCTCCTTCAGATTTTATGAACCGTCTACTAAACATAAAATTCCAAATAAATAAATCTAAAATGCAGCTAACGCTAAAGTCAATTTGTCTGATAGAATATTCAACACTCTATATTCATCTTTTATTCCTGTTGGAAGAATTATGATGCTACATCTGTCAAACAAATTGCGTTTCAGTATCTCCTTGCGAAGACATCGATGTAGTATTATAGATTCAAATGATAGTCCGTAAGCAAGGAAAACACTGTTTTATTTATATAGACATATTTTCCTCCCAAGGATTGGATTGAACCTTAATTTTCATTTGTTAAATGTTTTATTTTGTGAATGAGATGCAATTAATAGAAATAATGTTTTTAGTATTGACACTAAAAATCAAGAAACACAAATTAAGTTATATCAAAATACTTTCATTCTCATAAGTTGTTTCTTTAAAATATTTTTATTAGCCTAAAACACTCTTAAATCAAATATTTTAATCCATGATTATTATTGTAATTGAAGGTCATTACTATCTTTTGGAATAAAACTAGTCATTTTCTTGAATAATTTATTGATATACAACTCAGTAATAACTCATTGTTGTGCTTATCTTTACCACAAGCTAATTAATATTTGAAATTCTTACAAAGTGATGATTTTAAACCTGGTTAATCCCGAATGTTGTTACAGCGTCACATACAGTTAGTTGCACAAAGTATTTCAAGGGGACACTGTGCTAAAAAAATAATATAAAACAGGTGTACACTTTATATAAACTGTGTATATGTTAATTAGGAATTATTGCCAATTAGGCGAGCCGGTGGCCGAGTGGTCTAAGGCGTCATGACTTTGAGCTTGGGTTAGAGATAGCCCTGGTTCGAATCCAGCCTGGACTGGAAGACTTATCAGTAATATCCACCTTTTACTGTCGCCTCCTTACTCTGTCTGGATAAGATCCTCACACAGATCGATAATCTGTGGGGAATGGGCAGAGTAAAGTTAAGGAGGGTCGGCATCTCCTTAAAAAATCAAATAAATATAAAAAATTATTATACCATATTAATATTATCTACATCTTATAATTATCATCTCTACATTTTCTCATTTTTCAAGGATAGGCCGATCTCATCTCTAACCTTAATCTACCCATATTCCCCATAGACTATTGATCTGTGCGGGGAACTTTTTATCTGTTATCAAAGAGTAAGGGGGAGAACCAGCAGTGGATATTACTGATTTTTATTTACTGTCAATGCCAGGATTGGCTAACTTGGCGAATCTTGGCTAACTCACTCAGTTTCGAAGTCCTGACATCCTAAACCGATCGGCCACTGGCTACCCAATAATAGTACCAGTACAGAAAAAATAGTTCAAAAAAGGTCGCTGTAGAATTGTAATCAAAAGATCTATTGACGGGCTACTGTTTCACATGAGTTGAGCGACAAACAGTGGTGTAGATATACACAACCCACAGTATGATTGTGAGTCCACATCAAACCAGTCATACGTCAGAGGAACTGTTGCCGAAGCGAGTGAGTGTTATTGTTCAACGCCTAAGTCACTTACTTCAAAGCTGTAGAGCAGTGAACTGTCTGTACCCTGTGATCAGTAGAAGTAATATCTGGGATTTTGTATTTTACAGAAATAAAATAAATAAAAATCCAAGCATAAACGATATATTAACGAAATTAAAATCAGTACTGTGTAAATTATGTGTAGTAGGAATTGAACTTTCTGAAAGAACGATTAAATGTTAGGGTTGCATTCAGATGTTTACAAAAATGAAACATATTACTTGCGTCTTTAATTTATTTGATGTCAATGAATTATTATTAAAAAGTTTAATATCTATCAAATAACATTCAGTTTTCACCAAATATATCTGCCCTCTGTTGAAATTATCAAAGTTTATTATAACTTGTCTCGAATCTTCATAAGTCTATCACTCAATAGTTTATGTTCTACGATGATTTTGTTTATTTTCCTTTTAAATATCTATAATATTTATCATCAATGGTCAAACTGATTTAGAGTTTTCCTAACAAAAAAAATCAATAGCCAAATTTATATCAACTCGAGATCGCGCCCAGGCCGTAGCCCGTGCAAACTAGTTTCTATGGACATTTATAATACGCTGACCAGCCGACATAAACAAGCTTATTAATACTGTATTATTATTGATCTTTGTAAGTTTATAAATTAATTTTAGTTTGCTTTATATTCTACAGTAAGCTGCATCGTTTGTAATGTGAAAGAAATAAATTTCAACATTTTTTAGCCATTATTTGCGTAATATATTAAAAAAAAAACATATATTGCGTAAAGATATCAATAAAAAAGCATTGCTTGATATTGATAAGTGTTGTATTTTCAGAAATAATATAAGATAAATTACATTGATTCGGTCACTTTGCGGTATGTGGAGTTCGTAAGAAGTTTGTAAATTTTACTTTTATATTAGACTTTCGAAGAACTAACCCCTGGGAATGAGTAGGTATTTCCATCAGTTAATCTCGAATAAGAAATGCTGATTAAATCAATGTAAATCAAATGTCTTTATTTACAAGGACTCATAATTAGTAAACACTGAAATCAAGAGAAACACTGGTATGCATTAGAAAAATCTCGATTATCTCTTGATGTGGCTATAATTGGTGGCTTCAATTGTAATAGTTCCCCACAAAGAATATTAAGTACAGCTTTCTATGTACTTCGTGGAAGGTTGGTACTTGAAGATTTGAGTAGTGAAATAGTGTTGGTATTGCCGTCAAAATTTAAGACTTCTGCGCCAAATCCCCTCCCCCCTCTCCCCTCTCACTGATTATCCAGCCCTTCCCCCTTCCACCTCCCCCCTCTCCCCTCTCACTGACTATCCAGCCCTCCCCCCTTCCACCTCCCCCCTCTCCCCCTCTCACTGACTATCCAGCCCTTCCCCCTTCCACCTCCCCCCTCTCCCCTCTCACTGACTATCCAGCCCTTCCACCTCCCCCCTCTCACTGGAGCTATAACCTAACCTAACCTAAACCCTGTATTTGTATTTCTATTAACCCATATTTTTAAAAACCGTATTGATAATTACATTACTACATTTAAATACAGATTTCATATAGACTTAATGCTATATTCATGTGGTACCTAAGCTACGGTACGTTTGCGACTATGTAATGTATAGAGAACAAAGCCTTGCTCGATCGTAGCATACATGGCCTTATAAAACTTCTTTCAGAATAAATTGTATATACTTTATTACATATTTAGTTATGTGTAATAGCTTAGGGCATCCTACCAGGTTGTTTCAAATCATTATTAGTAATAAATGAGAATTATATGTTGACTTGTGTAAGGTTTGCTTTAGCGTATCTAGGACAAACTAGATGTTGGAAAA
>JAQJVL010006488.1:0-28838 GCA_035578905.1 Stictocephala bisonia | reverse complement strand
GTCACACCACTGTACGTGTAGAGGTGAGCGGGTGGGTCACACCACTGTACGTGTAGAGGTGAGCGAGTGGTACAAAATGAAAACATGATACGATTAAAATCTAAAAAATTAAAAAATAAATGAGAACATTTATGAATATTAAAAACCAAGCCAAAACTGGTCTTTGTTAGAAAAAAAACGGTAGCCTGGCAGTTAATATTAAAATAAACTACAGGGATCTTGATAAATAGTATGAACACTCTTTTAACAGCCCAGAACTAACAATTAAACATTGAAGAGGATTGCAAATGTACTAATACACTTATTGTTTTCTTTATTTTTTATTATTTAAGTTTATAACTGGTATTGTTTCTTGTTATCTTGTAACATTGTGCAATCTACCTTTGTCATATTAATTATTTTTCTCACTGCCCTCTACATATTAATATTATTTAGCAAATATTTATATTGTAATCAATGTCCAAATGTTATAGTAACAGTATTTATAATTATTTATTACATTTTACTTCAGTGACCTCTCGTTTTATCATTTTGGATTTATTTAAAATTTTACCGATTTTCATTGCAACTTATATATAATGTGAAGTAACAATACTACATTTATCTCTGAGAGAGCTTATTAAATGGAACTTTTTTTAGTTTTCAAGACAGCCAGCTTAGTAAAGTTCCGGCGGATTGTGGCCATAGCTGGGATTTTAAGTATATTTTGAAGATGGCCTTTTAGCCGCTGCCTCAAAACCTCTTTTGTACTATCGGGATTCAATTTATTTAAAACCCATTGTCCATATTGTTATACAGGATGAAAATATATGTTTGCTAATCATATAAACCATAATTGTTGTAATGAATATTTGTCATTTATAATTTTTTTTGGCAAAATTAGTTAAATATTTCTTATGTAATTGACTTAGTAGAATATTGTTTTTTTGTATCATCTTATAGAAATAAACGTCATAGACTATGTGAACAAAGGAAATCTCACATTAACTTTATTGTTGCTATCTAAAAAGTTAGTAATTAAATAGTGGAACGTTTCATCATTTACTGGAATTCGCTTCCTTCAGAAAATAATGATGCAACTGACTTGTAAATTTCTACATTAACGGAACTAAGAACTATTAAATGTCTATAATCAATATTTAAAGAAACTAAAATAGCAAATTTAGCCTTTGTTACTCATAAGTTTACGTCTCCGAATGAGTATAAGTCTTTTCATACAGGCTGAAAATCATTCCATTAGTAAGTGATTCGGATTCCAGGTAAATCTGTAGGTCCCTTAGTTTCCGTGTCAATTTGACTAGTGTAGTTGACACCAGACTTATATATTATATAATATTTATATAGACTACTTACCACATTCATTTGCCCCTCCTATTCACCTATATCTCTTCCAATATACTTTAATAATTAAAAGTAAAACATTAGAAACACTTAAATTACAATTGTTAAGATAAGTTTTTACCAATGGCTCGACTAGTTAATCTACGTTAGTAAATTAAAATGTATCGCTGTATGTATTTATAAAAATGCGAGCGCACGACTTCGTAATCCGGATCTGCCATGATACTATAATCTCCTTTATCACAGACGCATCACTTAAAGGACCTTCACTTTTCAGCTCTTCAATTGTTATGAGTATCTACAAAATGGAGATACATATGATTTTTCTGAGTCTATGTGCGGTAAAATATTTTACATAAATTCCAATTTAAAATAAGATTTAGTCCCACGTCATTTACTTGTTTGGCTGTCTAACTAATTACACATTTCACAATAAAATAACAACAATACTATTATTAAAAAAAAACTTGTTTCAGTTATTTATTCAGTTATTATGTCTTTTGTGAGGCCTAATATTTAAGGCATTTAAATATTTTAAAACTATTATATTTAAAACTTTACCTAATCAAATGAAATCAAGTTTCGTATTAATAAAATAGACTACTAATTAATGAGAATAATATTAACATGTTCTGTTTTTACGAAGACTTCCTTTTAGACTGATGCCCAAGTAAATATGGTATAAAAGGGTTTTGAAAGTGGAAAACGACACTTATAGGGGCATGTACAATAATCCATTTGGCTGGTTAAGTGGGACACTTATGTGTTATGTAGAAAAGAACTCTGAGTGTAATTCCCGAAGGTTTCGTGGTTACAGCGCTGCGAGTGGGAAGCACTTCAACTACTTAGTAGCCGCACGAAAATACTGAGAGCCTGTATTCATATCAGATATCTTCAAAGTATTAAAATATTATTTATGTTTTAAAATAACTACCGTATGTTCGGAGTTTTTTTTAAACAACTTGTTTTGTATAAAATTTCTTATAACAATAATTGGTAGGATCATGTATATGTATGTAACACATTCAAAAAGGAATTCAAACACTATTTCAATCAGAAAAATGAGTGTAATATTGTTCTAAATTTTATCTTATCAGAAAAATGAGTGTAAAATTGTTCTAAATTTTAACTTATAAAAAACTAACAAGTTAAATTGTTTTTTTTTTTTTTTTTTATTGCTTACGTCGATAAATTTAAACACTAACCTAACTATTCCTGATATAATTGTGTAATATGTAAATTTTTTGTGAGCATTCCTGTTAGCAAACACATTTATTCCGACTGTAGTAATTTGCTAAGTTGGCCAATCTAGTTTTGTTTTATTTTGTTTATTTTTAAATGATACATTACGGACAGTGTTCAATTACAATGCAGTATTGTTCAAATTAACAATAATAACACGAATTTTAATATTGTTCATGTACAACAGTATTAATAGTCCATCAGTCTGTTAAACCCGTAAATTTGCATGCATTAAAACATAACATTGATCAACAGACAAACAATGATAAATTAAAGTAACATACAACAACATGCAAAACACAACAATATAAGATATTAAAAAAGTAATATGACACCACGCAGTGATATCTAAATTCGATGATGATAGTAATAATAGAAGAAACAAAAATATTAACAACAGGATAAATATTATGTAAATACATTTCAAACATATGGAATTAATGTAATTACTAACATCAACAATCAATAATAATAATAATAAAACTTATGATATAGAACTGTGAAAAATTACGCACTCGATTCAGACTTCCAAACTGTGTATAATATTTTAAACTAATGATCTAAACAAAGTAGGAGAATTAAAGAAAATCTAGATCAGGAAATAAATTCTCATTGTATACTTTTGACATATTATTAACTGGCGATTGCGAAATAAGAATCGTTCGAGAGAAGCTGGGAGAGAAAGCTCTTCCGAAAATTTGGTTGAGGTATATGACAGTGTAAATAAGTCAGCAATGTAGGTCATCGAACACGCCACCCACCAGCCTTTGTAGATAAACCAACGGTGCCACAACTCGGAAACCTAAAAAATCAGCATAGGTAATAAAATATGTATAGTGAAATACACAAACATACAAAACCCAAGCAGATTTCAATACATTAATTGTTTGATTTAAAGAGAAAAAAGTTCACCTAAATTTTAATTTATAATTTTAAAACAGCAGTCCTTAAAACTTCTTTTAAGATAAAACAGTAAAATAAAATAATAATAAAAACGAAACATAGAAGACATGCAAATTTAAGATGAAATAAGTTGAATATGAACTCAAAATATTATGTGTCATTATAAAAGTTTTAATTCTTTTTACTACTTTCAAGGAAACGACTGTAAGTTCGCATATCGGCCTATTTCATGTGTTCATCCATAAGCGGCCATTCCTCACGTTAGTAGATGTAGTCTCAACACGAGAATAGTTTTAATTGTATAGTTGTCATGAATTCAACCTAATTTACATAATGTAAACAATTAGGGAGAATGTGATTTTACTTATACGACTGACTGAAAAATACACATTTACCCAAGTCTTTGACAGACTAAATTCAACCTCTTTTGATGTAAAGGTAAGTTTCCCTGTTATAATAATACTTGAACTATATTGAACTTATATTTTATTTATTGAATGTGTTCTTGTCTTGGGGGAGTTCACTTGTATTGCATTACTTCAAATAATATGTTACTTAAGGAACTATGTACAAAGAGTATACATAGTTTTTTGTACTTATAGTGTAACGCGACGTTAAATATGACAAGACTGAATACTGGGGAGACATGAGGTCCCACAGGGGCGTTGTGTTTAAGGGCAGAACGACACTTGGCAGGTGAATTTAAACTGTACCTAGATGCCTACTTAGAAATGCTATTAGAATACCACTCCTTACATATTTACTTATAATGTAATTCGTTTTATGAATCCTAACTAATAATAGACACAGAAAGGCATGCCTGGTGTGTTATTTAGCTCCATTGTTATAAATTTATTGTTATAAAAGTTGCGATTTCCGTACATAATTAAGGGTGGTTTTTTCTGTAAAAGTTATTCTTTATACAAACTTGTATTTCTCCCATTTCGTTAAGAAATAATATTGTTAAAATAGTTGTATTGTAAAAATTGTTAGCCATATCATTTGTTTTCGTATATTTTAAAATGTAAAAATATATATTGTTTACATTATGATAAATAGAATGTTGATTTAATTATGAATTTATTTTTATAATTACTTATAGAACGATGAATTAAAATAAATAAATAAAACTGACTAAACAGAATGGTAGTAGATCTAAAATAAACTTATGTGGCACGTAGAAAGAGAATTGAGAGTATTTGCAGGGAATGTACATCATCAGGTAAATGTGCGTGGTGGGGGGAGGTATCTGTCACGCATGCGCTATCCACACGCTATTTATCGTGGGTTTAGTTATACGAACTTTCGTTATCAAAGTTGCCTGTTGTAAACACATTCCGCCTACTTCTAAAATCCACTGTTTGTTGGTGGGATAAACCAGGGAACTTTGGCTTACCGTTACAACTTTTTCAAACTAGCCAACTAAACTGAGTTGAATTTAAATGTGTCACTCAACTTCTATATATATATACATTTTTATATCGAGTTAAATTGTGCAAATAATTGCTACCGTCTTTATGTAATAAAACGTACATAAAAAACACAATTACCTACCTCAATCGTTGATGTAAAAAATAGTCCAATTTAAGTTTGATATAGAGGAGATCTAAATATATATATATATATATATATATATATATATATATATATATATATATATATACCTCCACGATGTAACTTCTGAAATGATTATCAAAGTTACTCAATGTTAGCTCTGTTTTCATATATTTTGTTAAATCAAGGTTGAAAATATCGTGAGAGCCCTTGAAAACTTAAATCGATATTTTAAGTAACATAACATCGAACTTAAATCGAAGTACAGTATTACATTTCTGTAAAAAGATCGTACCTTTATTAAGTAGTGTGTATCATTTTACTATGTATGATAGGAATCAATCAAAGGTCTATCATACAGTAAGATTATAAATGTCCATCCAAACCAGTAGAGATAATAAATATTAATGGCAATAATGTTATTTGATCCTGATGTGATATGGAAGCCTAGTGTATATTGATTCCATGACAGCTTTAATAATTCAAGTAGTTTTTTCTAAGATTTCTTCAAAAGTAATAATGTAGGCTGATAATAATTAAGACACTCATTTTATCTCTAGTTTTATAAGTACTTGTATACATGACAGTAAAATCCGGGAAACGCAGTCATATAATTAATTATAAAAGTGCAAAAATCATATATGTATATAAATACTGCTATTATAATTTGTTTTCTAAATATATTATTTTATATATATATATATAATATAATATTTTATTAATATAATGTATATATATTAACAGAAGTTAAAATTTCTAAAGCATAATCCATGGATTATTTATAAAAATATTTGCATAGTAAACTCAGAACGCGTTTCTTTTTAATATACATTTTACTAACACGTTTAGCTAACTTTAATATTAAAAATATTTCATACCACCATACGTATAAAGATAGGTGGGTAAGTTGAACCGTACCTCTATTTATGTTAGGCTGAGTTAACAAAGTAAGGGGTGGGTAGGTGGTTCAAAAGTGCCGTACTTGAAAGGGTGGGTGGGTTAAATAGTATCGTAGTATCGTACCTCTAGCAAGGGTAGGTGGATGAATTGTCTGTAAATAATATGTGCTAGTATACATAGAAAATCGTTTCAAAATTTATATAATTGATTATATTGACTGCTATTTATTACTGAGAAATTGTATTAAGTGGAAAAGTCAAACGGCCGTTTTACGTTGTATATTCCTATGTTGATGAGTATAATTTGTATTTTTACTTATTTGAAAAAGTTTATGTAGGTCCATGTAATTGATTTAGATGTTTTAAAAATGTATATGTATAATAGTGTAAAGTAAAATATTTGACTATAATACTATACGTAACTAGTTTCATAACTATATGTATAATAGTTGTGAAAAGGTATCACATTAATTTTATTTAGTAGATACACCACCCAGATTATTATAAATCTCTATCAGATTGCAGAAAATGAAATTTGAGAAAGTGTATTTTGAAAATAGCACAAGCGTGTCTCTTTCCACAAATCCCTGTTGTATTGGTTGAATTCAATTTAATACAAAAAGCCTTATTATACTCAAGACAAAACGATTGTGTTTGGAAACATGATATTATTTTATGAGAAAACAGATCCTTTCGGTGTTTCCAGTGTTATTGAATTTTATATCTAAAAATCTAGTTTGATGAAACGATTTTCCAATATATTATGATTCTTTGTAATGTTTTTCAAGCGTTTATTTTATATTAAATACATAATATCTTCCATTAAAATATAACTAAATTGTATAGTTACATTAGAACCCAGCCTACGGCTAAATGTTCTCAATTCGATCCCAATCGAAGTCATTACAAATTTAGAGATTTATCACTGATAACCACTGGCTGTTAATTTAGAGACTTTTCACTGATAACCACTGGCTGTTAATTTAGAGATTTGTCAGTAATAACCACTGGCTGTTAATTTAGAGATTTGTCACTGATAACCACTGGCTGTTAATTTAGAGATTTGTCACTGATAGCCACTGGCTGTTAATCCGTAACTGGGCTATTCTAATTATTTACTCCTCCTGGGAGTTTTCGGCCTTAATTTTCAACAACCACAACATTCACTCAACTACATTCACCACACTCTTTGAAATCTATATTAAATAAATAATTCATTTATTTTGAAGAGCTCTTCAATTTACACTCTTTTACAAGACAGCTCAAGCCATAAATATGATACAAGTCTTAACTAAACTGTTTTCTTTAAATGAGCCTTGAATGTTTCACAACTAAGGGATTTGACACTAGTAGGGAGGCCTTGTACGCTAAGGTTTAAAAACTAAGGTACGACTACTGGAGTCTTTATAATGAACAAATAATAACTTCTTAACCAAACTAATAAAAATATGCAAAAGGTAAATATAAATTAAACAGAAATATCGTTTATATCAGTGTGTTATAAATAATATTTTATCACTAATTTTCAAACGATATTTTAACCACCACCATTTTTTAACGGATAAAGCTTTTGAAATGCGATTCGCGGCATTCTTCTTTGCTTAACCAGCCCCTTGAAATTATTTGAACATTGTTAAAAATGCCCTATGCTTACGTTAAAAATGTTCTACTCAGTCCTGTGGACCATTCCCTTAGAAGAATAGCAGGACGCCGAATACATCTTAAAGTAATTGTTTGTGCACAGTAATCATGTGTGAAGTTTTGTAGCTTCATCTGACATGGTAACAATACGATTAAGCCATTCTAGAACTTACACATAGCATAAGTATTGAAACTTTCTAGTGCCACCATTTTGTTTAGGATTAACAAATTGAGGTATAATTATCGGTATTATGTCGTACTTAAAATGCACTTTGACCTATTCTTACATTTAAAATTATCTACTGACTACTTATGGGCAGTCCCACATAGAAGGTAGAGGGTCAATAAGAACGTTTAATAATTTGTTTGGTCCAATTCAATTAGCCTTTTAATCCTGTAGTTCAATTAATAATAAAACTATAAACCATCTCCACACTTTTTCCGAACCCTATTGATATTCTATATGGTATACTACTTTTGACATTTATGTATAGTACTAATACTATAGAAGAAAGTGATTAGTATAACATATATCATTGGTTGGCCAGATTCTGTGAAGAAACTTTTTCCAGGATTAGGATTACTGACAGTTTTCATCCAATTCCTTTTTTACGCATTGACAAAGCCAACTATAACAGGATCTGGATTCCATTGCTACGCCATTTCTTTCATAAGTAAGCTTCCACATGTTGTGTACCTTTCCTAACCTACTAAACAATTTATATACACTGTTACCGCAATTATTGCACATTATCACATGTGGCTGGTCATTATCAATATTTCTCGTTTTCACTACTTATCGTTAAATTATTCCAGTCGTGTTTTATAACTTAATTAGTCTAATCTTGATGTGAACCACACTAGTAAAGTAAGATTTAGAATTTCATTGATATTACCATAAAAGTGTGATCAAACACTTATCATGTAGCTGCACCATTACTAATTACCTATTTTTGGTAACAGTCACATACGTATATAATTAGATTTTATGATAACAAAACCATGCATAAATATATTCCAATTGCTAAATAAAATATGAATAAGAGTGATAAAAATAACCTCAATATGTACGCCTTATTCTTCTGTCTGGGGTTTTACGTGCTCATTTAATCCTATTATCTAACCAGGTTTTACGTGCTCATTTAATCCTATTATCTAACCAGGTTTTACGTGCTCATTTAATCCTATTATCTAACCAGGTTTTACGTGCTCATTTAATCCTATTATCTAACCAGATTTTACGTGCTCATTTAATCCTATTATCTAACCAGGTTTTACGTGCTCATTTAATCCTATTATCTAACCAGGTTTTACGTGCTCATTCAATCCTATTATCTAACCAGGTTTTACGTGCTCATTTAATCCTATTATCTAACCAGGTTTTACGTGCTCATTTAATCCTATTATCTAACCAGGTTTTACGTGCTCATTTAATCCTATTATCTAACCAGGTTTTACGTGCTCATTTAATCCTGTTATCTAACCAGGTTTTACGTGCTCATTTAATCCTGTTATCTAACCAGGTTTTACGTGCTCATTTAATCCTATTATCTAACCAGGTTTTACGTGCTCATTTAATCCTATTATCTAACCAGGTTTTACGTGCTCATTTAATCCTATTATCTAACCAGGTTTTACGTGCTCATTTAATCCTATTATCTAACCAGGTTTTACTTGCTCATTTAATCCTATTATCTAACAAGGTTTTACGTGCTCATTTAATCCTATTATCTAACCAGGTTTTACGTGCTCATTTAATCCTATTATCTAACCAGGTTTTACGTGCTCATTTAATCCTATTATCTAACCAGGTTTTACGTGCTCATTTAATCCTATTATCTAACCAGGTTTTACGTGCTCATTTAATCCTGTTATCTAACCAGGTTTTACGTGCTCATTTAATCCTGTTATCTAACCAGGTTTTACGTGCTCATTTAATCCTGTTATCTAACCAGGTTTTACGTGCTCATTTAATCCTATTATCTAACCAGGTTTTACGTGCTCATTTAATCCTATTATCTAACCAGATTTTACGTGCTCATTTAATCCTATTATCTAACCAGGTTTTACGTGCTCATTTAATCCTATTATCTAACCAGGTTTTACTTGCTCATTTAATCCTATTATCTAACCAGGTTTTACGTGCTCATTTAATCCTATTATCTAACCAGGTTTTACGTGCTCATTTAATCCTATTATCTAACCAGGTTTTACGTGCTCATTTAATCCTATTATCTAACCAGGTTTTACGTGCTCATTTAATCCTATTATCTAACCAGGTTTTACGTGCTCATTTAATCCTATTATCTAACCAGGTTTTACGTGCTCATTTAATCCTGTTATCTAACCAGGTTTTACGTGCTCATTTAATCCTGTTATCTAACCAGGTTTTACGTGCTCATTTAATCCTGTTATCTAACCAGGTTTTACGCGCTCATTTAATCCTATTATCTAACCAGGTTTTACGTGCTCATTTAATCCTATTATCTAACCAGGTTTTACGTGCTCATTTAATCCTATTATCTAACCAGGTTTTACGCGCTCATTTAATCCTATTATCTAACCAGGTTTTACGTGCTCATTTAATCCTATTATCTAACCAGGTTTTACGTGCTCATTTAATCCTATTATCTAACCAGGTTTTACGCGCTCATTTAATCCTATTATCTAACCAGGTTTTACGTGCTCATTTAATCCTATTATCTAACCAGGTTTTACGTGCTCATTTAATCCTATTATCTAACCAATAACCTATAAGCTAACAGTTTAACGTCACTATTACATGAAACAGATGTAACATTTAACTGGTCTAGATGTAAAGACGTACTTCTACTGTGTAGTAACTATGGATGGCAAACATTTTCAACATATCTATATATCGCAAACCATATATCGATCTAGCGATAATATCGATATATCGGGTAACCGATATGTCGAATTGTAAATTATTTATTTGTTCAAAATTATGCATTAACTCTTATGCTATGACCAAAAATGCACTCATGTTTCTCTATCACTATTTAGAATAGCCTATTTAATGTAAATATTAAATACATTTTTCTACACGAAACAAGTTGTGGACTTATAAGGCGACTGGCTGGGCAGGCTCACAATCTTAAGAGTTGGCATTGCCAACTCACACAACTTAATTTACCCGTTCCACCCACTGGTCTACAATAAAATATATTTCAGTGCGTTAACCTCACGTAAAAAACTTAATGAAGTTACTTTATTATTTCAATGCATGTTTTGTACGCATAAAAGGCAATTTAAATGCGTTTTTCCGAATCGATGATTTTGAGGAGAGAGAATAACGTCATTATATAGTGTGATATGATATATCGGAACAAAATATCGATATTTCCAATATTATCGAAAAAAATATCGATACTAATATATCGATAGGCCTATATCAAAACATATTTATCGATATTTCAAATATATCGATATACCGTTGCCATCCCCTGTAGTAACTACAAATATTTCTCCTGTAGTATTCACAACACCTCATTGTAAACCGGAACGAATAAACGTCCAACTTATCCAACTGTCATGACATCTGGGGAACTGAATATTTCTATTTTCTGCCTCTACACTTCTTGACGTAGTACTGTAAAATATTTAGTTGCTTATGCAGTAAGTTATAAGAGAATAGGCCTCATTATTTCAAAAGTGGAATACATTAAGCAGGTTTGCCGATGTTGAAAGCATTGCATTTTTCTTTGTGGCAGTTATAACATATTTGAAATATTTATAACGTTATATAATATTTTATCCAACAAGACCGTTAATAATTTTAAAACGTATTTTATGTTCGTAAATAAATGTTTAGTTAGGTTAGTATCTTTTTAACTTAAAACGAGGTAATTGATTGTTTTTATTTTTTTTATTTATTACATTCCAACGTTTAAGTCCAATATCTTTATTTATTGATTAATTTAAACAGATTATGGCTGCTTATAAACCATCCTAACATGAGATTTGTGTATATTAATATATATATATAGTATTAATTATATTAAGTTACTTATTATTGTTACGTGGTGTATACACTAACAGTAATTTACTTCAGAGGTTTATTAATTGCATGTAGCATGTTATATCTGAAATAATAGTCGAGTATTTGTATCATAAATTTTAAATAATAACCTATTTAAATATAGTCATCTAATACATCATACATTTAAGTATCATCACTTAAACTTTGTAAATAAAGCCATGTTTATGTAATTAACATTTTTACTGTATAACATGTTTATTCTGATAAATTAATGTTATTATATATATTACTATATAAAACTAGTAGTTAGCACTTCTGCTTCTAATTTAGAGAATCACATATTCATATCCCGATAAGTCTACTTATATTGGCTAAATGGGTTTAGACTGTTGTCCCTCAACAATATTTGTAAAGTATCTAAAAATAATATAACTTGTAATATCATACATTAAACCAGCTAAGAAAAGTTTCCTAATATTTTACTGCCTATTTAAATTATTTGATCTATTTTAACAAAAATCATTCACCAGTTCTCACTGACCACAGGCCTATGTGTGAACGAGTGGCGTGTATTGATAAGTTAGACCGTTGTCTCAGTTGGGTATTTGAACCTTGACCTTCACAGTCCTCAAGCTTGGGCTACACCCTCTTCGACATGAAACACCGACACAACTTTGTACGTATTTTAAAGTGAATTTGAATGATAATAGAAAAGTGTGGAATATCTCTTTATTCTTGTTACTGATTAACTTCTCCTTATACTCAGAAAAGGCCATTTATTAATAGCCTAAAAGCCAGTCAACCAAAAGACCTACAACTGTACATGGAATCTGAACAACTGGTAAATTGGTCTGATTTTCAGCTAATTGACAAGTCCGATACTTAGGTATCTCCGCTACGCAACATCCGGACACTGAATACCACCAAAAATCTTAACTAGTGTCCCCACCGATAGTAATCATTGAGCGATAGCTCTTATTATGTCAGTAATAAGAGGACGTAGCATGAAACCTATCGCCTACAACCTATCCTTCAATTTGCCCCCAAGTAGCTGGATTACAGCACTGCGCCAACTATGCCATAATTTAAAGCAGGATGCTATTAGATCTCCACTATACTTCGATTAAAATGTTGTGATAATTTAATTAATATTTTTCCACTTGCAAGACAAAATTTTTCATTAAATATATATTTAATTTTAAAAAGCACATGCATTTTAAAGGTCTTTAAAGCATTTAAATGTATCACTATATAGCTTTTCGTAGATATCTTGTTAAATTATTTAAAATATACCTCTTCAGAGTCCAAAAAGCTTTGGCGTAAAAAAGGTAATTGAGTATTTACTCAGCTCTCGTAAACTTTAACAACGTTAATCCAGGTATTTACTTGCTTTGACTTTTCCAACACTTCAGTGGCCTTGGCAACTATGACGCTCTACTTGTTTCTTACTAAACCTGATTCCCGTTGTTATCAAAGGGAGACACTCGGTGATAAGCCAGCTACCTATTAAATAGTTAATGTATTATATATTACTAAATGTACCGAACTCTTATCTAGGTTCAAATATTGTTTGTGATATAAATAAATAAAACCTGTCCAAAACTACCCTTTGCGGGTCTGATATGCTAGATGTCTGTTTATGTCCGGTTGACCGTGTGGTCAGCACGACAGGTCCCGTTTGCCGTTAATCCAGCTTTATTAAAGGTATTATATTTATATTGATATTAACCTAATCTGATAGAAAAATATTAATGGTAAACAATTTACAATATGAAATGGCTTGAAAGTGTTATCATATTTAGTATATCTTTAGTTCTCAAGTATAATATCACAAATGGCCTAGATGTAATGAACATGTTTCTAAAGTTCAACTGTTCGTTATAAGTGTTTTTCATAATTGAAAATACAAACTTTTAAAATATTTAAGAATTAAACTATTATGGAACTATACTATTAATCGAGGAAGAACAAACTGATAAAATAAATAGTAATATTGAATTCAAATGTTTTTACATTTAATTAAAACTGTTATCTTTTTACTGATAGTAGTTTTCCAAAAACAACTTTATGTAAATAATCAAGTACAAAATCAAGATTTATATCATAATATTATTATTTAAAAACAATAATAGTCCTTTACCTTCAAAACCAGTTTTAAAATACAAAAACAGGGCCATTAAAGTTCATATTCCTTTATAATTTATAGTATTATTTACCATACAGATATTTACACTGTTGCGAAAATGTTAAGACTTTCCATTATATTAATACACCGAAAGATAAGTAATTTTTTATTTAAATTTTAATATTATTTTTACCCATCGAATTTTACAAGACATAATCGATTACGAATTATGAAATGATTAATAAAGACGTAATCGTTTTCGAAGAATATGAATTAAGAGTTATTAAAGTGAGAAATTCGCTCAGCTAGATATTATCAACACTTATCCTACAGATAGTAAAAAGGTTGTTCCAGTTTGAACCAATCAAAGTCCCCCTTCTTTGTCTACTCACCATTTCTTGGAATGAGAGCACGTTACTGTAATCTGAGGAAGGGTTAAACACACGACCATCACTGTAAGGAAACAGATTTACTTCGTACTTTATTTTATCGCAGCCCCTTAACACTTCCAAAACTGTGGCACTAACGATCGGCCATCTAAGGAATCACTGTACTCTCTGAAAGAGTAGCCGACTTTTGTTTCTAAAATAAATTTTAAAAGAAATGAAAACGATAAAATAACTGATTTTACAGCAAATTAAAAAGAAATACATCCAAACGTTGTTGAATTTTACAACAGTTATATGTTTATACATTTTCTTGGTCTATTGCTTTAGTGTAATTGAAGTATTGTTTTTTCTATTTCTCCATTAGAACAAACAAAACGTGGTTTCCAATTAGAAACTATTGTATTATATATGTTAAGGGCCGTATGTATAACCTGTATTAAATTGCATCAACTTTGTGTGCAAGTCACAATACAACGATAAACTACTACAATGCAATTGTGCTTGAAGTAACAATGTCAGGTACTATTCGGTATGAATAGGAATGATGAATAGTAATGGTTTATAAGCTTATGGTACACCAAAGATATTATAAGATATTATGAGATTATAAGATATAACTAAATAATATAATAATCTCATTCCTCTGAATTGGGAATAAATAATACATCATGATGGAACACAACAAGTAATAAATAATACATCATGATGGAACACAACAAGTAATAATTTTAAGCTTCTTTGTATTTTACATCAAGGCAGTATACAACTTGACATATATTCATGTGATAATCTTCCAAATGAGCCTAACAAATTACAATTACATTACATAATTATCTCCCATTACAATGTTAAATGTGACATTGTTTCCTACCTATAAAAGTATTCTTTCATCCCTAAAATATTTTGCAAGTTAAGGCACTGTCTTAAATCATATTCTGTGATAAATGCATACAAATACATATTAAAGTGTCATATTTATTTCAAATAGTTTTTTAATTAGCATAATACGTGTTGGTATATATACAGTACTAGTAAACGTCACACAACACAAATTTATTACAATATAAGCACAAAATGTACAAATATATTACAATACAAGTACAAAATGCACTAATATTAAGGTGATCGATTTCGATGAACCACGCTCACCTTTCTCAGACCAGAGGGATTCACAAAAGAATGGAAAACGGTCAATTGAGTTGTTGAACACCATTTTCCATTCTTTTGTGAATCCCTCTGGTCTGAGGAAGGTGAGCGTGGTTCACCGAAACCGATCACCTTAATATTCGTGCATTTTGTACTTGTATTGTAATATATTTGTACATTTTGTGCTTATATTGTAATTAATTTGTGTTGTGTAACGTTTACTAGTACTGTATATTTATTTCATCCAAGTTCACGTTCGGGGGTGAAACACATTGTTTGATTTATATTAGTACCTAATAACGAGACAGCTTGTGCTCTTAGAGCTCGTCCATAGAAACAAAATTATTTTTCTTTTTAAAAATGATGAACGGTAAATAATTGACATAAGCCTTCAAATTAGTATAAGCATTTCTCCCGTTATCGGTCTGCCAAGTTTGGTTTATAATTTATTTATTTACATGTATTTTTTTTCATTTTTTGTCAGTGGTTTTCTTTTCCCATTCCTCTTTTTCTGATTTTTATTTATAGGGTCTTCTAATATTCTTTTATAGCTCACCAAATGGTTGGGTCTACAACCTTTTTGTAAGCTGTTAACGCTTCTGGGATCACACAAAAAATGAACCACCCTCTTATCAGCTCGAATTTTCTTTTGGTGTTTTCTCTAGGAGGCAAACGTATTTGGGCTAACTATCACAAATTTATAATGGGACATCAGTTTAGGTAAATTTAATTCTTTTAATTTTATATTGGCCTTGACGTCAGAGGACTACTTTGTGTGGTATAGTTTAATTTTATCCTTTGTTGTCTGTGGCTGACTATCCACATGACGATATTTATTCTAGTTATTTTAACCTCAAAACAGGGAAATACATTTGGAAGATTACATAATGTTCCTATTACAAGCCACCCTCTTTCACCCGCAGGATTTGGGAGTTTTGTTAACTTTTCAGGTTTCTCTATGAAGTAGATAATCTTTAGAGCTTTATTTCTTAATCTCGATGTTGCTGTTATTTAATGTGTTATTATTATTTGATTCTATTAGGTTATTTCAGTATGCTAATAATATTTGTCAAGTAATCATGTTGTTGTATCTTAAAATAACATTTATATCTTAACTGCTTCATAGTTAAAATCTATTACCAAGTTTGTTACGTATTAACTAGACTTATGTGATTTGCGACTTAGGCTATTTATTATTAAGGAAGTACAAGCTAGCTTTAAAATTTAAACTCCCACTAATACACCAGTAAAATAAAGCTATATTATAATATATATATATATATATATATATATATATATATATATATATATATATATATTATACTGATGATTTACTTCATTTTATTCAGGAGTGTTGATTACTGATAATTTACTTTAAAGTATACATTAATAATGTTTCACTCTAAAAAAAAATTTTACGTAAACTAATAAATTAAGATATATCATTCTAATTCCGGGTAAAATCGTTATCAGTAACGTTTTTCCATTGAAAAATTCAAGAGGCCAAAGTAAACGTGTCATACTTGCTATCCAGTCCACAATCTGGTTAGCGTGTGCATAAACTGTTTAATTACTGACATGCGAGTACAGATAGCAGCACCTGTCAGTGTTTTTCACCCTTTTACCTTATCACCAAGGCAATAACAAGTTTAATTATTTATCTTGTGTTCCTTAATTAATTGTCTTCACTAATAAACCTGGTTAAATTAAATTATTTAAATCCAATTATTATCCTAATTGAATGTAACTTATTGTACAGTAACAGTTTTACTCATGTACATACACGTATCACTTATGTAGGTTATAATAGTGTATAGAATAATTTATTATTTTAAACACGTGCTATTAAAAAAAAATCAAGCATTGAAAAGCGTCCTTTCATTTCGGCCGCCATTACAGGGTGATTGAAACTGGTAATGGAGGACCGATTAGCGGGCCACCATTAATTCTAATAACACGCAAATAGCAACAGGCTTAGTGATTACTGGGAAGAATTATTTAACCTACGCAACATTTATATTAGCATTTCTGGTCTGCCTCTGTTTGTATTTAAGGTGCTTTTAATAAAAATGTACGGTATATTTTTATAGAACTTTTAAATCTCAAGAAACTATTTCAATTAAATATTTAACTATACTTATTTTTAAATTCATACAATGCTTTATATAAACAAAAAAAATACAATTACCATAGCAAAAATTATTATGGAAATGGTAATCCATAGATCACAAGCAGAGAGAAACGTTGACTGAAACGGTTCAAAGAGTTTTACTGTATTTACTGCGTAACTATATAAACACTACTTATTAACATTTAATAAATAACCAACCAAGAAATACTCAACAATAACAGAATATGAAAATGCAATAAAACAATGAAATACAGAAGCATAACACACAATATAAATTTTAGTTTAGCAAATAATGGTGGAATGACGTGTCAATATAGATAAAATGACAGATAAAATTTGGATTGAATTGAAATAATATTTAAATATCAGTATCAATATCACCCAACACGAAATTTTGTATGTAATATCACTTAACATACATAATACCATGTATGTATATAAAAATGTTACATACCATATTGGATTTTTGTTTTGTATAACAAATATAAGACGGTTTTAAATATTTGAATAAATACACTATTTTTGGAGATAAAGAGGAAATAAATGCACTAGTAGGAACAAAATGCTGTCGTGCATAAAATACTTTCGAGGTATTTTATGCCTTTGTGTTCAATTGACATGTTATACTTAGTAACTGAATAACAGTTTCTTTTCATATTAGTGACTGTATTTAATGTTACTGATGAATATAAATGTCTGATTTAAGTCTTTATAAAAAATCCTGCACTTGCTTTATGCCATATACCCAACTACTGCTACTTAAATTGATATAAGTATGATCCATCCAATTACCTGTACTCTGAGAAATTGTATTTCCTGGAATTTAAGAGTCTTATAACCACTCTTGTATGAAATACATGTTTTAAATGTTGGATTACTGTTTAAACTTTTATAACAAATCATTTTTATGTTAGGAAGACTATGAAAAATAATGTAAATATAATTTAAAGTTCATACGACGTATAAGCAGTCTTTATGTATTGTAAAGATGATAGATAAATATTTATTAATTTAAACGGATTATCTCCAGCTCTTGAATAAAAAAGGCAAACCGTTACTTTCACTCCCCAGTCATTAAGTCAAGACAGCTACTTTGTATCGAGTTAACCTCTCCTTTTTTCACCCTTCCTTTCTAACTTTGAGATAAAAAGTAACCAAATAACATTTTCTTTTCATTACTTTTACAATATGATACTATAAATAATATTATTCACTTCAAACTCGTACTTATTCTCAGATTCTATTAAACGTAAAGTTACAAGCAAATATTAATAAGTGTAAAATCCAGAGGAATATTATTACATGGTACTTCCAGTGAACTACATACAAAACAAATAGTATAATATAACTTATAATAAACAATATATTTTACTTGATAGTGAGCAAAAATGCCTGGATATGGATTATATGATGAAAGTTATGTTATATAGATGGTATCACTAGATAATTTAATATTTTTATAACAGTTATGGATAACATGGTCATGTATAAAATAATAGCTCTGGAGCTCAGGAAGGGGAACGTACGAGTATTCGGGACTGAACTCTCAGAAGAACGAATAGTACCTAGAATCGGGAAAACGATTTTAGAGCTGGCTAAGCTGCTCGGAATAGGTACCCAACTCTAGTAGGTAACAGGGGAGCACAATAAATCTAAGGTTGAAGTGTAATCTAGTAATAGTCTCAGAGATGTCCTTTCGCCTCAGAACCCTCCATACATATAGCTGAGCTCAGAACACTCAAATATAGCTAAAAATAACTAAGGATTTAGAGAACAAAGATGTCTAAAACAGCAACAGAAAAAACGTATGGAGTAATGAAAAAATGCCACTAACAACTGCTGGTAAGGCAAAGTGAAATTATAATTAGAGTGTGTGTATTTAAATGTGCAAGAAAAGTCATAAGGATTTTTATCAGAAGCTAACAGAAGGAGGAACGAGCTAAATAAAGGACGATTCCAGGACCTGGTCTACAGCTTGTGTGATTTACCGGATATATTAGTTGTTACTAATACTAAGTGTCCTATACATGTGTAATAAGAAAAGCTATACAAATAACTTACATCATCGTAATATATAAAATGTTAAAATAAGAAGAAGACAGCAAGAGACAAATATACTAGGTAAGTTAGAATGAAAGAGTACCGTATAACCTTGAAAAGAAGAAAGTTCTACTTTTTTTAAGAATAGACGTTAGTTGTTTATGCAATTTGATTTACCTGACACTTTTCAAAAGAATCAGTAGTGGCACGCAAACTATAAGCACCATGAACAGACATCGCACCTGTACGATTGACAAAAAGAAGGGGGAGAAAAAGAGAGACTTAAAAAGAAGGAGAGAGGTCAGAGATTGAGAGAAAGACAAGGAGGAGAGAGAGAGAGAAAGAGAGAGATAAAGAGAGATGGGGGAAGAGAGGGGAGAGAGGGGAGAAGAGAGAGAGAGAGAGAGAGAGAGAGAGAGAGAGAGAGAGAGAGAGAGAGAGAGAGAGAGAGAGAGAGAGAGAGAGAGAGAGAGAGAGAGAGAGAGAGAGAGAGAGAGAGAGAGAGAGAGAGAGAGAGAGAGAGAGAGAGAGAGAGAGAGAGAGAGAGAGAGAGAGAGAGAGAGAGAGAGAGAGCGTGGCTTTAAAGATAAATATTTTAAAGGTAAAATATTGTTAAACTGTATACTGAATCACGATTATTAGCGGTCTCTTCATCGGTCGAAATGGATGTCCTTTATTTGACAACTGATGCCTCCATACCACAGACTACTTGGACCGTCATATATTACCAGATGAAACCTAGGTCTGATTTGGGTTTGCTTCTGAGCTAATAGTATTGAGAATCTCTGAAGGACCGACCTATATATTTAAAACACTAACCCAATATATTTTAATTAATTTACTCACATTTAACAGTTTCATATGTAATTTATTTAATCCTCTTTCCTATAATGTTACAAATGAAGTAATTTCATTATAACATTAGAAAACGTCTAGTAACATGTAAATGATGATGTTTTTATCATATGGTTATAATATATTAAGAAAAGATTTGTTATTTTCAGGAATACTGGGTAGGTAGGGTTAGTATTGAATTACTACAAGCATCTAGACAAATCTTTACCAGGTATACAGATACCAATGTTTAATAGTCTTGGGTTGTACAAGGACTGGTTAAAGTGTTAACGTATAAATATTGGATTAGCTACTGGTATTGGGCTACCACATATGGTAAATATAGTATAGTATGTAATGATTCATTATGTGTATCTATTGAAGTAATAATATAGATTTTAATGATAAATAATAAAGCTCATATAGGTTTATATGCTTAAATTAAGTTAATTTACAAACTAAAGATCACAAAATAACACATTTCCAAAGTTCCAACGGTAGATTACAGTAGTTATAGTCAATATATATTATATAATTAATGAATATATAGATTTTTACAAACGGACTGTAAAAAATGCTTAAACCTTTTCTTTTAACAAGAATGTAGTTACTTCTCATAAAGATAATTCCACCATCCAGCGCAGTATTTTCAAAATGAACGGCAAAGAGAAGTACTTTTTAATTTCCTGAGACAGATTGCTAGCTATAAACAATTTTTCCTGTTAAGTCCAACGGACTTTCCCTCAAAATAAGGACTATGGATATTTTTAAATTGATCATTTTCAATTAAATTTTTTAAAATCTAGCAAGGTTAATTGATATTTAATATTGCTAGAATATTTAATATTGAATAAATGTCTCAAATTGTAAAAAAATACACGACAGGACAATACAATAACACCTAAAAAGCTCCCACAAAGACACCAAACAAATGCAAATTGTTGTTGTACCCATGAATTATTTAAAGCATGTATGGTAAAGGTAAGAAGCATATTGCTATCCTTGTGTTCCCCACATGCTCACGCTCTTAAAAAATACTCATAGTATAAATTGCTGCATATACCAATGAATTTCTCTATATACAGAAGGAGATGCCGATCTCCACTTTAACCTTACTCCCCCCATTTCCCATTGACTACCCTTATATGTGGATAGCTTATCAGACAGAGGAAGGAAGAGAACCAGTTCGGTAAAAATGAATGTTACTGAAAAAAAGTAACAGTCAAGGCCAGGGTTCGGAACTGAGATATCTCTAAACCAGATACAAAGTCTTGACGCCACCGGCACTCCCAATCGCTTGGTTTCATATTTTAAGAATAAACCAAGAGTCCATCCCTTAATTTCTGGTTAAACTTAAGCATCTGGTTCTCTAATAGAGATCTCAGTTTGTCTATAATTTAAGTATTTCTACACGATATTGTACTTACAATGCAGCGGGCATTCCTTCCCACTATCTTTACGTATTAGTCTATAAGCGTTAATTGTATAAAATAATTTAGTTACTGTTAAATATGAAGTTAATTTGTAGTTTCGACAGCTGTATTAAAATACAGTATTATTATAATTATTATCATATGTTTTGTTTTGGTTCAGTATGGTAAATAAATGTAGGTACTCAGATCGTAATTAACTATTTAGTGATTTCTTTTTCCGACAGGTGGATAGCAACATTATTTATTTTGCCAACCCCAGGATTGAAAATTTCCTTTTTTGCTTCCAATAGTTGCTATAATCTCTTAGTTTGTTCAGGCTCATCTTTTATCTTTGAGCTGAATAGGGAAGTTTTGTCTTACAAGATCGTAATATATGGCCATTTTTCCCACGGCGGAAACATTTAGATTTAAGAAATGGACAATTATCATTGAAATGATCAGTACTGTCTAGCTAAAATATCCTAAAGCTGGTCCGAAGTTTTGCTTTCTGGAAATTCAGGTGAACAAATATCGCTTACCTTAGCATAGGTTTGTCCCCCAATTGCATCCAAGAGCGCTAAAACTTTCTTCTCATCTGATATATTGGTTAATTCAAACTTGTTTAACAACCTCCGACAATAATGCTCCCATAAGTAGTTAGAATCTTCGAAACTTGGAATTTTGCTAGGCTGTCACGTATGGTTTTATTTTAAATAAGTTTTATCTGGAACATCCACAAATTCTGGACCTTTTTGTTTTCCCTGGTATCATTTTTATCCCATCCTCGTCGCCAGTATAATATTCTATTATTATATTTAATAGAAGTTTTAAAAAGAAATCACTAAATAGTTAATTACGAACTGAGTACATCTATTTACCATACTGAACCAAAACAAAAACAAAACATATGATACTAATTATAATAATACTGTATTTTAATACAGTTGTCGAATCTGCAAAATAACTTCATATATAACAGTTACGTATAAAAAGTGTCCATACAGCACCAAAAAGTTATTAAGTAGTATTTATTTTAATATGATAAATTTAACCTTTAATGATTATCATCCCATCAAACCAACTTAAAGAATGAGAATGAATTTTCCATGCCAACAGCAAATATAGCCTATATACTATCAATACAATTATTTGTATAATAAAACAAAACAAACAAATCACAGAAACAAGGATATATAAAACGTATTTCATTATTTTTAAGTTTCATAACACAATAATATTGTACTGTTTTCGAAGCACAATTATTTACTTAGATTAATAGGCTTCAACAATCGTTAAGTAACATTTTAAATTAAAAATTGTATTACAAATACATTCCATTATACGTTATTACTGTTAAAGTGTATGTAGATAACTAACGACAAAATCAAATATTTAAACCAGAAGGGAGCAATGTTTGAACTTCTCCATTCAGAAGCAAAGAGAAAGAAAAAAATACAGTTATAAGAAACTTTGACGAAGCAATTTTACAGTTCAGTCCCATCAAAGAGTATGTATTGAGAGTTGGTTTTTGAATTCTTCTCTGCTAGGACAAGCTTTTTAATGCATATAACTTTCTGATATATCGTAGAGCAATAACCTATTTTTATAAACAATATATGTTCAAAAACTTTTAAGTTCCTAAAGAGACTTATAAACATTAATTTGAAAAATACATATCAAGAATGATTTTCTCCTACTAAATTATGAAAACGATGAATATAATATTATTTTGGCCGGGAAAATCGGGTAGGATTTTTCATTTATTACCGTAATATAAAAGGAAAACAATGGTGTACATTTTGTACGTTATTTATACTAAGCACTTTTATTTATTCATCTATTAATTTAGAAATAGAATGGACTGTTTCGAAAAATTACTTAGACATGATATTTGGACAGATTCCTGCTAATATGGCAAATTAGAAACCAAACTTTTTTTACATCGTACGAGATTTTTTACTCTTTTAGTGTTTAAAAAATAAAATCAATGTTAAGACAAGTATAACATTTTTTCACGTACTCATGTATTACATATTAAAGATAATAATTGGGGTAAGGATTCTAAATTTCACTTTTGTCAACTTCAGTAGCCAGTTTACACCAGCTGCAAACCTATTCGTGAATTTCATTCAACTATTAAAGTACCGATCAGTTGGAGACTCGAACCTTGCATATAACATCCTCTGATTTACCTCGCAGGTTAAACTATATCTGTCAGTGAGGGAGGGAGGGAGAGAGGGAAGGAGGGAGGGAGAGAGGGTGGGAGAGAGGGAGGGAGGGAGAGAGGGAGGGAGGGAAGGAGAGAGAGAGAGGGAGGGAGAGAGAGAGAGAGAGAGAGAGAGAGAGAGAGAGAGAGAGAGAGAGAGAGAGAGAGAGAGAGAGAGAGAGAGAGAGAGAGAGAGAGAGAGAGAGAGAGAGAGAGAGAGAGAGAGAGAGAGAGAGAGAGAGAGAGAGAGAGAGAGAGAGAGAGAGAGATAAGGAGGGAGGGAGAGAAAAGAGTGTGAGAGAGAGATATTCCTTTATAGCATGTCATGTAAGGGTGGTTGGTAAGACCTCCAAAAATCACCATTCGTCTGAGGATGAATTATGTCCTTGACTATAATCAGTGTCTCATGAGTAATGGCAACCATTGTATGTACGTTATAGAGTACACATACTATATTGCCACATTTCTTCAAGGAGTTTTATATATAAAATGTTGTAAACTAAATCTTACAATAAACTTTCCTTTTTAGTACAACAAAGACTATTTATGAGCGATAATATTGACACTTCCTCCAACCCATACATAGTTGTGTTGTCCTTCCTACGTTTCATTATAGTTTAATTATAAAAATTCTAATTTCTTGTGTTTGATTTGTTAATTTTACAGTAAAATAAACTAGTAACCACACTGGTTTTAATGTAAGAAATGCATGTATTACTCATGTTTATTATTCATATTACGGCCATTGTTAAAAAATATAATTTCTTAAGTTATATTTTATAGGTTCATAAAAATTATTATAATTATGTCAAAGGTCGTTCTGCATATAAAATGTTAACACCACACACGGATGTTATTTGAGAATTTCGTATTTCAAACTCAGATATTAATTATAAACAATGATTAGTAGTAGTAAAATTAATATTTTATAATATGAAGTAACGTAAAATTGAATATCTATTAATTACCGAGTACAATAGAAAATACAACAAAATTTTAGATAAATAGTTACAACAGAAACTGTGTTATGCTCAGTAAACATGTACATTCTTTAAATTCAAAGTCAAAAGGAAATTCATAAGAAATTGTCTTAGTTATATTAAAATGAACCTAGTAAAAATGTTTTACATCTAATATAAAGTAAGTTTAGTAAAATTAAAATATATATTTAATTTTAAAATTAAATAAAACATTTCTTTTTATATTGTTATATGTTTTTTATTGCAGGTTAGACTAATATACTTACAAATCTTTCAATATATTTTGGAGCAAAAATAATTGTTCAGTTAAATCCTTTAGTAAAGTTATAAATTCTTGTTATTGATTTTATAGTAAAATTAACCAATAACGACGCTGGTTTTCATGCTCGAAATTCATGTATTACTCATGTTTACTAAAGCTAAAAGTTTAATTTTAAATATTTAATTTTTTTTTTTTAGGACTGATTTAAATCACCATAAGATATATAAGCCCTAAAAAGGATATATTAGTCTGCAGGAAGCTGTGGTCGACAAAAGCAGGCTACATTCCCTAAAACATTTGTTCTTTCTTCGCCTCAACGGGAATAAGCTCACAAATTCAATGACGGTGGTATTTTGTCCCAACTGTTGTTTCCAGTTATAGCGGTCACTGGTGCGTATAATGTAAGTGGGGGGGATGGGATCTGGTTGTACTTTTCTCTATTTCTTGTAAAGAATATAAAGAAAAAATAAATCTGTAGTTGTTTTGTTCTCACATATATTTAATAACAGATAATTCATTAGTGTTTTGGCTTTCCAGACTGTCCATATGAAAGAACATAATAAATAAATACACAGATCGATAATAAGATTTCATTTAAAGGTTCTGTTATCATAGCAATTTTCTGAAATTATTCCAAGAGAGTACATTTTCAGAAATGAAAGTCCATCAATATGAGTTTTGTTTTGTTGAAATATGACAACGTTAAAACGATGCCATTTTGACCAAAATTACTTTGGTTTCATCAACATAACTGTGTAGTTAGATGTATACGTACTGTTTCATTTTCATATATAATTCCATAATTGTGTACACACTTATATTGTAGCTATCCAAAAAAACTAGCTAATTATAATTTGGTATGCAGTATTTACTTGATTACAAAGAATACATTGTTACATGAAAAGGTCTAACTTGATACATACCGATCAAGTTTGGGTGCTCATAAAGTGGTTTGGTGGGTCAGTACTACCGTTTATACTGGCGTGGGTGGGAGGGCCAATATCAATGTTTATGTTTGGGTGAGTATGAGTGTCAATACCAATGTTTATGTTTGGGTGGGTATGAGTGTCAATACCAATGTTTATGTTTGAGTGGGTATGAGTGTCAATACCAATCTTTATGTTTAGGTGAGTATGAGTGTCAATACAAATGTTTATTTTTGGGTGGGTATGAGTGTCAATACCAATGTTTATGTTTGGGTGAGTATGAGTGTCAATACAAATGTTTATGTTTTGGTGAGTATGAGTGTAAATACCAATTTTTATGTTTGGTGAGTATGAGTGTCAATACAAATGTTTATGTTTTGGTGGGTATGAGTGTCAATACCAATGTTTATGTTTAGGTGAGTATGAGTGTCAATACAAATGTTTATTTTTGGGTGGGTATGAGTGTCAATACCAATGTTTATGTTTGGGTGAGTATGAGTGTCAATACAAATGTTTATGTTTTGGTGAGTATGAGTGTAAATACCAATTTTTATGTTTGGTGAGTATGAGTGTCAATACAAATGTTTATGTTTTGGTGGGTATGAGTGTCAATACCAATGTTTATGTTTAGGTGAGTATGAGTGTCAATACAAATGTTTATGTTTAAGTGGGTATGAGTGTCAATACCAATGTTTATGTTTTGGTGGGTATGAGTGTCAATACCAATGTTTATGTTTGAGTGAGTATGAGTGTCAATACCAATGTTTATGTTTGGGTGAGTATGAGTGTCAATACAAATGTTTATTTTTGGGTGGGTATGAGTGTCAATACCAATGTTTATGTTTGGGTGAGTATGAGTGTCAATACAAATGTTTATGTTTAAGTGGGTATGAGTGTCAATACAAATGTTTATGTTTGGGTGAGTATGAGTGTCAATACCAATGTTTATGTTTTGGTGTTTAGGAGTGTCAATGCCAATGTTTATGTTTGGGTGAGTATGAGTGTCAATACCAATGTTTATATTTGGGTGGGTATGTGTGTCAATACCAATGTTTATGTTTGAGTGGGTATGAGTGTCAATACCAATGTTTATGTTTGGGTGAGTATGAGTGTCAATACCAATTTTTATGTTTGGGTGAGTATGAGTGTCAATACAAATGTTTATGTTTAAGTGGGTATGAGTGTCAATACCAATGTTTATGTTTAGGTGAGTATGAGTGTCAATACAAATGTTTATGATTAAGTGGGTATGAGTGTCAATACAAATGTTTATGTTTTGGTGTGTAGGAGTGTCAATACCAATGTTTATGTTTTGGTGTGTAGGAGTGTCAATACAAATGTTTATGTTTAAGTGGGTATGAGTGTCAATACCAATGTTTATGTTTTGGTGTGTAGGAGTGTCAATACCAATGTTTATGTTTTGGTGTGTATGAGTGTCAATACCAATGTTTATGTTTTGGTGTGTAGGAGTGTCAATACCAATGTTTATGTTTTGGTATGTAGGAGTGTCAATACTAATGTTTATGTTTGGGTGAGTATGAGTGTCAATACCAATGTTTATGTTTGGGTGAGTATGAGTGTCAATACCAATGTTTATGTTTTGTTGTTTAGGAGTGTCAATACAAATGTTTATGTTTGGGTGTGTATGAGTGTCAATACCAATGTTTATGTTTTGTTGTTTAGGAGTATCAATACAAATGTTTATGTTTGGGTGTGTATGAGTGTCAATACCAATGTTTATGTTTTGTTGTTTAGGAGTGTCAATGCCAATCTTTATGTTTAGATGGGTGGGCTGGACAATAATGTAAACCCGGATGGATGGGACAACACAACCTTGTATGGGTAGGAGGAAATGTCAATATTGCCGCTCGTAAATAAACTTTTGTGACATCTTTAAAAAAAATTACGTACAATAATTATCTAAAAACATTGTTCACTAACTAGACAAATAAAACGTTACTGAAAAGTTAAAAAATGGTTTGATATGACATTATTTTTATTGTTTAGTAAATATACTGTATTAATTGTATATTGTATCTTTACTTTTATTCACTATTATCTTTATAAGATTATTAAAGTCACTACACCCCAGGACAGTTATTTTGCACTATGCATTGTTTTTTTTTGATTTTTTTTAATGAACGAGTAATTTCCTGCATTGGGGAATGGGGAATAACTAGGGATCATTTACACAAAAATCATTCACATAAATTGTAACTAGAGCGTAGGATCCATTCACAAAGCCACAGTTTACTTTTATATATGTATTACTGCATACTGTAACGTTTAACACCTTAAAATATTATCTTTGAGAACACAGCGTAGCAAAATAAAACTTTAGTTTGAAAAATAAAATGTAGCTAAAATATCACGGAAGACTACATATTGTTGAAAGCAATGGAGAAAGATCTCCAGAATACTGAGAGAAAATTAACTCTGAGATTTGCCGAGGGTTTTTGCTGTTGCAATAAGTACTGTAATCGGGATTAAGTTCTCATCCCTGTACTAAGTATCCCTCCCTTTAGACTGCATTGTCATTGCTTTTGTCTGTAACAGTTAGGTATTGTATATCTGGTGAAACACAAATGCAGTGGTAATAATTTAAATTAACTTTTAATGCTTCTGAAAAAAAGAACAAAAACACAATATTATTACAATATAATCAAATAAAATAGTTATAATGCTTAGTGTTATTGTCAGATAATTTTAGATATTTGTAAACATTAAAAAAAGTAAAAAAAGTCTCTTACTTTAAAAAATATATAAATAACGTTATTTAACGTAATTTAAAATAATTATTTAACATA